>JAFBJT010108268.1:2879-26826 GCA_016785325.1 Chascanopsetta lugubris
CCCCCCCCCCCCCCCCCCCCCCCCCCCCCCCCCCCTTTGTCTCATTACACAGTCGCTCCTCATCCTGCCAACTGATGGTTCAGTGCAGCGAGCGCCTCAGGTCCTTTGATTCCTGTCCACAGACAACAGAAAGGAGGGCACACATCCAGTGTACACACACACACACACACACACACACACACACACACACACACACACACACACACAGACCTACATATAGTCCGTCCATGCACATCTGTGCAGTTGATGTTCAGTCATGTGGACGTTCTCTGGTCAGACTGTCCAATGACATTCCTCCTGATGTACTGTGTGTGTGTGTGTGTGTGTGTGTGTGTGTGTGTGTGTGTGTGTGTGTGTGTGTGTGGTTAGTCCTGTTCCTCTGCTTTCTATTTGCAGAAGAAACTGAAATTATAAAAAGAAAAGACGCTCTAACTTTGTTCTGTTTGTTTTCATCTCTCTCTCTCTCTCTCTCTTGCTCGCCCCCCCCCCCCCCCCCGCTCCCCCCCCCCCCCCCCCCGTGGTACAGTATAATGAGTTGTTCTCAGTGGGATCCAGAGTCTCATGGACAGATTGTGTTACACGTCTGCTGTCAGGGACGGCGGTGGCGTGTGTGGGAGGGTCGGCCATGACAGTTGGGGGGGGGAGGGGGGGGGTGAATCTGATCCCATAATTTAGATCTGCAGTAAACACAGGAATGAGTCGCAGACCTGCGCTCGCTCTGAACCACCATGGGAAAACTCCGGGTTCTGGCTCCGGTGATGAGATGTAACATGTTTATCGTTGCTTTACACAAACTGATGGAAAGTATTCCCGGGGCCCCGCCCCCTCGCCGCTCGCCGCCCGCGTGTGCACGGAGCCCGGTTCAGTTCTGACTCCACATCTCTAACAAGCAAGTTGATCCCAGGCTGAAATGTTGATAATCAACTTTCAACGTGCTCGCTGGTTTTCACGTGCACTCTCCCTGTGTGTGTGTGTGTGTGTGTGTGTGTGTGTGTGTGTGTGTGTGTTGACATCTCCTGATTAGCTCTGGCACGGCGGCAGGGCGAGTGGAGGTTAGCGCAGGATTCGCTGAGCGGACAGTTTCCTGTCAGATCTGCAGAATCCACTGTTTCCAGTCTCAGCGCCAACACGCCACAAACACGCCAAAAACACGCCACAAACACGCCACAAACACGCTACAAACACGCCACAAACACGCCACAAACACGCTACAAACACGCCACAAACACGCCACAAACACGCCACAAACACGCTACAAACACGCCACAAACACGCTACAAACAGGCCACAAACAACGCTACAAACACGCCACAAACACGCTACAAACACGCCAAAAACACGCCAAAAACACGCTACAAACACGCCACAAACACCCCACAAACACGCCACAAACATGCTACAACACGCTACAAACACGCTACAAACACACAACAAACACGCCACAAACACACAACAAACACGCTACAAACACACAACAAACACGCTACAAACACGCTACAAACACACAACAAACACGCTACAACACGCTACAAAAACGCTACAAACACACAACAAACACGCTACAAACACGCCACAAACACACAACAAACACGCTACAAACACACAACAAACACGCTACAAACACGCCACAAACACGCCACAAACACACCACAAACACGCTACAAACACACAACAAACACGCCACAAACACACCACAACACGCTACAAACACGCCACAAACACACCACAAACACGCTACAAACACGCCACAAACACGCCACAAACACGCCACAAACACGCAGCACCTGAAGTGTGTTGGACTGGTGGACAGCAGGGTCAGAGTCTGAGACGCAGATTTCCTCCCAGTGCAATACCAGGAGTGTCCAGTAGGGATGAGTGCGTCAGTGAGCTGAGAGTCTGAGGCTCCGCCTCCTCGTCTGTATGTTAATGAGCTCCTGGGGATATTTTGGATGGAGCTCGTCTCGATTGAATTAGTTTTACAAATGATGATTGTGAGGCGGCGTGGCGAGGGCGCACAGTGGCGACACCGTAAACACAATCAGACGTTTGGCCCTCGGAGCCGCGTCAGGGGCCTGGCAGCGCCGCCGCCGCCGCCGCAGCAGCAGCAGCAGCAGCAGCAGCAGCAGCAGCAGCAGCAGCAGCAGCAGCAGCAGCAGCAGCACGCCATGGCTGGAAAATGTCGAGGTAGCTGGCATCAAGGAGCTGCTGTTACCGGGAAGAGCCGGGAAAACTCCCAGCTCTCTGCCAAGCCAACACACACACACACACACACACACACACACACACACACACACAGGTCGGGGAGCTGGTATAAGCTGCTATTTGAAAGAGTCAGACCTCACACACACACACACACACACACACACACACACACACACACACACACACACACACACAGGTCGGGGAGCTGGTATAAGCTGCTGCCTCCAGCCTCGTCGTCATGGCAATGCAACAACAACCTCTGCTGCTGCAGGAGAGGAAAATATCTGATGTGAATCCTCCGTCACATTCCACAGTGTGTGTGTGTGTGTGTGTGTGTGTGTGTGTGTGTGTGTGTGTGTGTTGCTCAGTGACAGCTTGTCTAAATAAAGTGTGTACACTCAGACGGAGTGTGAGCGCCCCCCTGTGGTCACAGTGTGAACTCTTCATGTTTCTTCAGCTCATGTGACACATGAGTTCAGATTCATGTCCAAGAGGAAAGTTCAGTGTTTGTGTGACTTTGATAAACACGTTTTATTTAAACAAGTATTTTGAAAGTTTATCAGCCACACACACAGACACACACACACACACACACACACACACACACCCTCATGCCTGTCTCAGATTCTTGGCATGACTTCCTCCTGATAAAAAAGGAAACACTGCTCCTCCCATCTCCCATGATGCTTTGCTGCTTCATCTCTGACTGATACTCACACTGTGGCCACTCACACACACTCTGACACACTCTGACACTCTGACACACACACACACACACACACACTCGGGCTCAGACTTTATCATTGAACCATCAGATCCGAGTCTCTCCTCAGCTGTGATTTTTCCCATCATGCCTCAGTGAGAGCAGGGGGCCCCCCCCCCCCCCGGCATCATGTCTAACTCTGTTTCCCGCGGGTGTCGCACGATGTCGCAGCACCTGAACGACCTGAAGAAGGAGAACTTCAGCCTGAAGCTCCGGATCTACTTCCTGGAGGAGAAGGTTCAGCAGAAGTTTGAGACGAGCAGCGACGACGTGCACAGGACGGTGAGTCTGTGTGTGTGTGTGTGTGTGTGTGTGTGTGTGTGTGTGTGTGTGTGTGTGTGTGTGTGTGTGTGTGTGTGTGTGTGTGTGTGTGTGTGTGTTCCACCTCACACACTCTGAGGCCCAGAACCTTCTCACCTTCATCTGGTTCCACCTCACACACTCTGAGGCCCAGAACCTTCTCACCTTCATCTGGTTCCACCTCACACACTCTGAGGCCCAGAACCTTCTCACCTTCATCTGGTTCCACCTCACACACTCTGAGGCCCAGAACCTTCTCACCTTCATCTGGTTCCACCTCACACACTCTGAGGCCCAGAACCTTCTCACCTTCATCTGGTTCCACCTCACACACTCTGAGGCCCAGAACCTTCTCACCTTCATCTGGTTCCACCTCACACACTCTGAGGCCCAGAACCTTCTCACCTTCATCTGGTTCCACCTCACACACTCTGAGGCCCAGAACCTTCTCACCACACACGCTAACACGCTAACACACTGCTATAGAAGTCGGGAGGTGGGACTATTTTAACCTCAGCACTTGTCTCAGCTTCTGTGTTTACAAACTCCAATGTGTGTGTGTGTGTGTGTGTGTGTGTGTGTATAAAGTCATTCTCTCTACATGTTTGAATTTCTCTCCAGAAAATAGAAGAACACAAAAAATGCAGGATGAAAGGATTATTTCTCATTTGCTCCGCCCCCTACAGGCTGAGGGCCGACAGTCTGTCCAATCAGAATGAGGCGGAGCGACAGGACGAGATCAGTCACATGCAGGAAATCCTGGAAACCAAAGTGCAGCTGCTGCAGCAGGTGAAGACTCGGCGCCGGCGCCCGGACGCCTGCTCGGTGCTCACGCGGTCCCGTTCTGAGCCTGTCCTCTGTCCGTGTTCAGGAGGCGGAGCTAGCGCGAAGCGAGGCGGAGCGAGCGCGAAGCGAGGCGGAGCTAGCGCGAAGCGAGGCGGAGCGAGCGCGAAGCGAGGCGGAGCGAGCGCGAAGCGAGGCGGAGCGGACGGCGTCGCTGGCGGACGCAGAGTCTCAGCGATGTCTGGCTCTGGAGAGAGAGAAGGTGGAGCGGATGGAAGAGGGCGGAGCTTCAGTGTTTACCCAGCAGGCCCTGGCTGAGAAAGACAGGTGAGTCATTTACCTCAGTGTCTGCGCAGTACTGCCCCTCGCCACCGGGGGCAACGGGACACTGTGGCTTCACTTTGAGGAGCCAACATATCGTCCATCTTTAATAACAATCCAAAGTCACTGCACCTTTAATGCTTCCATGTTATTGCAGCTAATGTTAGCATTAGCACTCCTTTACGTTCAATCTCTCTCTCTCTCTCTCTCTCTCTCAGGGCGATCGAGGAGTTGACACAACACAAACATTCTCTGAGTGTCCGGGTTGAGGAGCTGGAGGTCAAAGTTCACAGCATCTCCTCTTCTGAGGTACGTTACTCTTTTATTCTCTCAGTTATATCGGTGTGTCACTGTATGTGCAGAGAGCCCTGGTCGCCCCCTGGTGGCTGGCTGCAGTAGAGGGTAACACACTGATGTATATGTTTAGTTTAGACGAGATCAAACCAAACCGGACCGAGAGCCGAAGGACTCGGTGGTGTGAAGTGATAAGGAGCAGAAATAGATGCGTCTCGATTTCAAGTCGCCGAGTCGTCGCCCGTGAGGCCGAGTGTGAAAACACGTCTGACCTTTCGGGCCCCGCCCCCTCTTCACCTCTCAGCTCTCAGACTCCGCCCCCTCCTCTGCTCTCAGACCACCGATATCAAACTCATGTGGGTCAGTGGAGCAGAGCGGACCAACCGCTGTGACATCGCCACGGCAACAAGAGCCACGTGCAGGTTACAGAGGCGGAGTCGAACCCACAACCCTCTGTTTATTTCTGCTCTCAATCAAATCACGTGATGCAGCTGCTGATCCACGTCAACACATGAAGAGTTCACCAGGCGAAAACATCTGATACTGTGTGTGTGTGTGTGTGTGTGTGTGTGTGTGTGTTTGAAGTGACTCACAGTGTGTGTGTGAATCCACAGAAGTGAGTACAGCTCCTCCTAGTGTCGCCTGGTTTGCACTGCAGACACAGTGAGACACATGGCTCGCTCTCTCTCTCTCTCTCTCTCTCACTCTCTCACTCTCTCACTCACACACACACACACACACACTTCTTCTGCAGCTCAGGGGAAAATAAACTCTCTGACCTGTGATGAGGATTAATTCATTTTTGATTGTTCCGCTCGTTCCATCTCTTCACTGTTTTAGTGCCGAGACTCCAGAGGTTTGTTAGAAAGATCAGTGTAAACACAGAGGGTCAGTGAGGCCACACACACACACACACACACACACACACACACACACACACACACACACACAGCAAAACAAATCACATCTCAGAAAGTTTGTATCAAAAACACATGCAGGCAGCTGTGGAATGTAAAAGATGGATGAATGTGTGTGTGTGTGTGTGTGTGAGTGTGTGTGTGTGTGTGGGGGGGGGGGTGGACATAACATCATAATTTAAAGTGTAGAAGTCATGTGATTCAGTGACAATGACTGAACACGGAATGTTCCGTCCTCTGACTCACAGAGAAACACATGAAGTCACTTCAATTACAACAACAACAATAACAACAACAATAACAACAACAAAAACAAATCATAATCAATAATATCAACAACAATAAGAAGAATAAGAATAACAACAACAACGATAACGATCATTATAACAGAACATAAGAAAATCAAGTGTTTGTAGTGCGGACTATTTGAGGCCGCGGAGTGATCCATCTCCTCACACTCAGACGAGCTTTGGCTGGTGACGTCACCAGCAGGCTGACATAGCCGCTCCCTCCTCCTCCGATCATCCACTGCTGCAGCAGCCGCCTCAGGGGCACCGACAGGCGGACACAGACCCGGGAAGAGGCCGGTGATCCGGAGAGAGAGAACCGGAGACAAACGGACACCAACGAAGAAGAAGAGGACGGAGAGAGAGAGAGAGAGAGAGAGAGAGAGAGAGAGACGCTCGGTGTTTTCCGTGTTCGTGTCGGGTCTGAGCGGAGAGGAGGAGGAGAGAGATGCTGTCATGTTTTTATTTTAGAGGAAACAAAGAGCGAGGACACGGAAAAGACCCGGATCACCATGACAACACATGAGGACGTGAAGATCATCAGCTGAGGCACGTGACAGTGTGAGGAGGATGAAGATGAAGCTGCCTCCTCTTCATCACCTGCCTCTGTCTCTCAGACAGGATTCATTCATCTGTTCAGGACACACCCACATTACTGCCACCTGCACCCATTGGATGGAATCGCTGTGTTAGCCCCGCCTCCTCAGCTTAGGGAGCTAACTGGAGTCGCCCCCTGCTGGTGTCCTGGTCCCGGTCTCCGTAGAAACCGTCCGGTGTCCTGGTCACTGTAGAAACCGTCCGGTGTCCTGGTCCCAGTCACCGTAGAAACCGTCCGGTGTCCTGGTCCCCGTCACCGTAGAAACCGTCTGGTGTCCTGGTCACCGTAGAAACCGCCCGGTGTCCTGGTCCCGGTCACTGTAGAAACCGTCCGGTGTCCTGGTCCCCGTCACCGTAGAAACCGTCCGGTGTCCTGGTCCCAGTCACCGTAGAAACCGCCCGGTGTCCTGATCCCGGTCACTGTAGAAACCGTCCGGTGTCCTGGTCCCGGTCACTGTAGAAACCGTCCGGTGTCCTGGTCCCCGTCACCGTAGAAACCGTCCGGTGTCCTGGTCACCGTAGAAACCGCCCGGTGTCCTGGTCCCGGTCACTGTAGAAACCGTCCGGTGTCCTGGTCCCCGTCACCGTAGAAACCGTCCGGTGTCCTGGTCCCCGTCACCGTAGAAACCGTCCGGTGTCCTGGTCCCCGTCACCGTAGAAACCGTCCGGTGTCCTGGTCCCCGTCACCGTAGAAACCGTCCGGTGTCCTGGTCCCCGTCACCGTAGAAACCGTCCGGTGTCCTGGTCCCCGTCACCGTAGAAACCGTCCGGTGTCCTGGTCCCCGTCACCGTAGAAACCGTCCGGTGTCCTGGTCCCCGTCACCGTAGAAACCGTCCGGTGTCCTGGTCCCCGTCACCGTAGAAACCGTCCGGTGTCCTGGTCCCCGTCACCGTAGAAACCGTCCGGTGTCCTGGTCCCCGTCACCGTAGAAACCGTCCGGTGTCCTGGTCCCCGTCACCGTAGAAACCGTCCGGTGTCCTGGTCCCCGTCACCGTAGAAACCGTCCGGTGTCCTGGTCCCCGTCACCGTAGAAACCGTCCGGTGTCCTGGTCCCCGTCACCGTAGAAACCGTCCGGTGTCCTGGTCCCCGTCACCGTAGAAACCGTCCGGTGTCCTGGTCCCCGTCACCGTAGAAACCGTCCGGTGTCCTGGTCCCCGTCACCGTAGAAACCGTCCGGTGTCCTGGTCCCCGTCACCGTAGAAACCGTCCGGTGTCCTGGTCCCCGTCACCGTAGAAACGCGGCGCTGGATCTTCCACCCGTCGGCGAAACTCAACCTGCAGGTTCTGCTGTCCCACGCTCTGGGTCGGGATCTGACCCGGGACGGACGCGGCGAGTTCGCCTGCTCAAAGTGCACCTTCATGCTGGAGCGCATGTACCGCTTCGACACGGTGGTCGCCCGCGTGGAGGCGCTGTCTCTGGAGCGGCTCCACAAGCTGCTGCTGGAGAAGGAGCGGCTGCGTCACTGCATCGGAGGATTGTACCGCCGCCACAACTCCGCCCCCGCCGGGACGGAGGCGGAGTCTGAGGACTCGCCTGTGGTGGATCTGTCGTCCCTCCGGGACATCGGCTACTCCGACATGATCCAGGACGACCTGACCTTCTCTGGGTTCGAGTCCTGGGCTGATAAAGAGGATCGGGCTCCGGACCAGAACCGGCACCTGCACCATTGCCCCGGAGGCGACGCCCTCTCCGGGCAGAAGCCGCGGCGCTGCCGGGGCTGCGCGGCGCTGCGCGTGGCCGACTCCGACTATGAGGCCGTGTGTAAGGTTCCTCGCAGCCTCGGGAGAAGGAGCACTTCCTGTGGACCTTCGAGCCGATACTCCGCCGGCGCCCCGGAGGCAGACGAGCCCGCCACAGAAAGTACCACCGTGGCGCTCGGGTCGCCCTCCGCCGACACCGACAGAACCAGGAGTCCCAGTCCCGGATCCTCTCTGGACTCTCTGGACACGGCTGTGGACCCGAGCTCTCTTCCAAACCACAAGGACGCCGAGCCGGACAGAGACCCAGAGGAAGCTCCGCCCGCGAGAGACGTCCTCTGGGACAAAGCCCCGAGCGAGAGCTCCCTCTGTGGACTGGAGGTGGTACTGAGCCTCCTGAGGAGCCTGGAGCAGAGACCTCTGAGGCCTGAACCCGGCAGCAGACTCCCGCTGCTGCTCAGAACCAAACTGGAGAAGCCCCTCCCCCCTCTCTCTCTGAGCTCACCCTGTAGGGGGGCGGGCGAGGCCGACCTTTACCCCCATCAGCCCGTCCCACGGGTGGTGACCTCGTGTCCTGAGCTGGACCTGCAGGCGGAGCTGGCAGAGATGGAGGAGCAGTGGTTGGATGATTACGTTCAGTGTCGCCCGTTCCGCTTCCAGCAGGTAGTTAGCATGGCTGTCGCTAACGGCTAATGGCGAACTCTGAGAAATGCATCATGGGAAGATTTTTGACAAATGCAACTGTAACTCTTCATCTTTAATCACTCTTTTAAAAATACACACTGCACCTTTAAAACCTGAAGACGAACACACTCGCTGCCTCGTGTCCGCGGATGAGAGCGGGGGGAGGGGGGAGGGGCGAGGGGCGCTGAGGGGGGTTGTTGCTGGCATGAATGCCCCTCCTCTTCTGTATCCCGGCAACACAGCGGTCGGCATGGCAACAGTCTCCACAGAGTCAGAGCAGCGATGAAGGAGACGGCCTCATAAACCTTTGTCATGTTAATGTGGTGGAACAGAGCTGAGGACAGACGGCAGAGTGGACGTCTCCGTCCCTCACATTCTGCTGACTCGTCCCTTCCTGAGGACAGACGGCAGAGTGGACGTCTCCGTCCCTCACATTCTGCTGACTCGTCCCTTCCTGAGGACAGACGGCAGAGTGGACGTCTCCGTCCCTCACATTCTGCTGACTCGTCCCTTCCTGAGGACAGACGGCAGAGTGGACGTCTCCGTCCCTCACATTCTGCTGACTCGTCCCTTCCTGAGGACAGACGGCAGAGTGGACGTCTCCGTCCCTCACATTCTGCTGACTCGTCCCTTCCTGAGGACAGACGGCAGAGTGGACGTCTCCGTCCCTCACATTCTGCTGACTCGTCCCTTCCTGAGGACAGACGGCAGAGTGGACGTCTCCTGAGATTTTGCTCATTTTTGTTACTTCTAAAAATGTTACGAAACAATAACCTACTGATATTTTCAGGGATTTATAATCACCTAGATGTTTTTCCATTAACCCTTAAATGAGCCTATTAATGTATATTTACATGAGGGGGGGGGGTGTCCTCTCTACGGGGGCCGCTATGTTTTTTTTTTACAGTAGTAAAAGTGGACGGACTAAACATCCATTGAGTTTGAATGACAACTGAAGTCGACCACAGGTTCCCCTTCATGTTCAGAAGGTCGAGGGTGAGGCGACGGACACAACGTGTAACTTCACCTCTAGATGTCACCAAATCGTACACACTGCACCTTTAAGAGTCTACCCCCCCCCCCCCCCCCCGTATAGATGCCCCCCCCCCCCCCACAGAAACACAAGATGTTTCAGATCCCCACAAATATGTGTCCCGGCAGCAGCGCGACCAGGAACACGTGGCGGTTGTTGATCTGCTCCTCTGTGCGTCCAGGTGGGGATCCTGCAGTACGGCGAGGTGGCCGTCCACGAGTGGTCTCTGCAGGACTACCAGACCACCCAGGAGGTGGTGGAGGCAGCCAAGAACATCAGCCGCCAGGAGGGCCGCGAGACGCGCACGGCGTACGCCATCCACATGGCCTGGTAGGCCCCCGTCCCGTCCGTCCACTCTTCCTGCCGTCCGATTGGCTGCCGGTGGCGCGTGTAAAGGGAAGCCGTAGATTTGGCGGGCGCACTGGAAACTGTCTGGCTGTTTAGATTTCGGGGTGGGGGGGGGGGGGAGGGGTTGGTTGGTGGTGGGGGGGGGGGGGTTTCTCCCCCTCTCAAATTTTTTTCTAGGGGGGGGAGTTTCTCCCTCTATATAATTTGTATCTATAATGACAACCAGCTCTACTTTCCCCCGAGTCTGTTCTTTCTAATGATACGCTCCAGTTCGGTCCCACCAGGCCGCTCTGGGCTCAGGGCTGACCGAGGGATCGGAGGGATCCAACCAAACGCCGCGGGGTTCTTAAAGCTACCCCCCCCCCCCCCCCCCCCCCCCCCCCCCCCCCCCCCCCCCCCCCTCTGGGTCATGTCAATATTTTCACTCTAACAGCGGTGGGTTAAAATGACATGTGTGCAACGTGGAAGTGAGTCCACCGCACCGAGCCACTCACTCATATTCAGGTGTCCGGGCTTTTATTGTGACAGTCCAGAGACTGGAACTGCACTTTTCAAATACACGCGCGACGTGTTCGTCGAGCTCCGAACCTGCAGATAATGAGGTTTCATTACTGCGGCATGGAAACGAGCAAAAGCGTTTTCTCAACGGGTTCCCAGGTCATAGACTGTACCGTCACCCACAGGTTTCTGCCGTCTCTCTGAGCGCTTAGGACCATGTTGCCGGTTCATTCGAAAAAGGGCAGAGAGGCGGAGCACAGGTAGAGGTGGGGCGGGGCCACGGAGCTGTCGCAGCATCCGCAGAAAGTGCCCGGTCGGCCCAGGTTGTCACTCGAGAGGCCACGCCCCCTTAATTACGCACAATTTCAAACTTCAATAGAATGGAAATAACCCAGTGAGAAAAAAGAATCACTGATTGAGACCAAAGGCCTGAAACATGTTTAATTCCCCTCGAATGTTGAGCATTTTAACATGGGAGTCTAGGGGGATTGACAGCCTCAAGTGGCCACCCTGTGAACTGCAGGTTTTTTTCCACTTCCTTATCAGCCTCACCCGGAGGTTGCCACTCCACTGGTTTACCACCAGTTAACTATTCTTGTTTGATGATTCTTTGCTCTGGACCGTCACAGGTCAAATGCAGACAAAGTTGTGTCACATTTGAAACAAATGTTTTATTTCATATAAAACTTTAAATTTGCCTTTTACTCACAATAGAGTCTGTATTGTTCCATCCATCCATGGCTCCTCTTAATAGATATACTGTCCATGTCAGACGTGTTTACGTTTGTAACCCGACACTAAAGAAACAGTGTTCTGAGGTTTGAGGTTCAGCAGTCTTAAAATATCTTGTCCTTTTCAAAATAAAATTCCTTTTTTTATTAAACACATACCCGCATGGAGCACCACACCCAGACCTGATGTGTGGCCACCACTTCCATTTTAGGGGAATGAGTCTTGGGAGAGGCATTCTACACACACACACACACACACACACACACACACACACACACACACACACACACACACACACACACACACACACACACACACATACACACACACACTCACACACACACACATACACACACACACACTCACACACACACAGGTCACCACCTCTGGGCACTTTGCATTGGCTTACATTCATTTCCTGTAGACTTACCCAAACATGAACCATAAACGCTATTCACCTTAACTGGAACATATAACCACTGAGACTAAAATCTACCTTTTCCCAGTTGGCAACACAGATTTTGTTCACACATCTGACTGGATACACACACACACACACACACACACACACACACACACACACACACAGGTAATTGGAGAGTTCCTGTTTTCTGGTACATTTGAAGGTAAAAGTCGGAGGGGGTTGAGGAGCAACGTTTAAAAGGTAGTTGAAAAGCAGCCACTGGAAAATGGAGCCAGTAAAACTAAGTAACTGTGGCCTTTGAACAGCGCTGACGGGAAAGTCAGACAACTCCACACTGTCCACTCGCTGTCATTACCCCGTCCCACCGGCAGATGAAAAAAAGGACAGGTATTATGGGATTTTCTCGTACAAGTGTCTGTGCCAGGGTAAAGAAATGAAAGCCTGGTTCAAATCATTCAGCATCAATTTGATATCAGGTTATTGCAAAATATGGCAATTCATGTAAAGGCTTATGTCAACATATGTACTACCTCTCTCTCTCACTCTGTCTCTCACACACACTCACACACACACTCACACACACACACACACACACACACACAGATGGTCAGATATGAGGCTTTGCCGTGGGCAGGAAAGTGACAGGGTAGAAAAACAGTGAGATTAGCTGAGTGGCTGTGGCTGCTGCTGCCTCAGCACCACTGCAGGTGTGGCACCGTCTGACCCAGGCTGTGCCGGCCAAGCCTTGCTACTGCAGCTGTAAAAATACACACACACACACACACACACACACACACACACACACGTACAGTACACACACACACACACACACACATCACGGACTCTCACTTCACACTTCACATGCATACGCTTTGAATTTCTCCATCTACAAAGGCGTCCACCACATTCGTACCTCGACCCCGTCACCTCGACTTTAACTGCATGCTTGACCTTTGACCTCTGCCCTTGACCCCGTCCCCATTATAAACTCAACTTTAAACCCGAGCACTCGGCCAAAATAGGTCTTTAAAGAACAGAGGACAAACGGCCCCCCGCCCCCCTCTCACCTCTCAGGGTTTGAGATGATTGGACATATTTTCAAAGACTTATTGCCGTGGCTAAAAATGATGTTGGTGGTGGCGGCCATTTTTTTTTTTAACCAGTCATATTGCACCTAATGATAATGATGTAACAGTAATTAGATAATAACTTGGCTGGTATACATTGGCAAACCTGCCAAATAATGAGCCAGAACTGATAACCTATATGTCTACTGCAGAATCATGTGACCCCATGGTGATTGGATCAACCCCCCTTTCCCCTACCCCCCCCCCCTTCTCAACAACAACAACAACAACAACAACAAAAACAACAACAACAAAAACCATAACAAAAGCAGATGTTGACTAACAACAACAACAACAACAACAACAACAACAACAACCATAACTAAAGCAGATGTTGACTGGTGTTAGTGAGTGTTTGACCAGTTCAAAGGGACCACAGGGTAAATGCGACGCTCCCGCCGGCGCGGTTAGCTCGTTAGCTTAGCGTGGCTTAAATTTAGCGTCCAAACAGGAGGCATGAGGAAACGGCGAGTCACGGTCCGTCCACAGTAAACACGACTCTGACCACCACCACCTCCGACGCTGGCTGGTGACTGTTGTTCTTTGGTCCGTTCAACATTCCTGGAGCTTCCGTCATGTCTTCAGATTGTTCACCAGCAGGAGAGGAACTCGAGCGGCTGCCGCTCGACCGCCAAGAACAAGTCTGAATGCTCGGACAGTTTCAAAAAAAAATGTTTTTAAGTGGTTTTCTGTTTTGTTTCGTTTACATACCTGAAACCTTGGTATTATTATACGTGGGGGCCTTAATACCACCTAGTGGAGAGGTTGCAAGTTGCAGCGGAATACCTCTGATCTCGCTCCTCCATTCCAAACATGGAGGATAATGTAAAAGGGAGCATTCATTTATCATGAAGACTCAAAGACTGTTTAGTTTGTCCATTCTAGGCTACTGTAGAAACATGCCGGTCCAACATGGCTGCCTCCAGTGGACCAGCTACAAACATGTATATAAACAACTCATTCTAATGTGATATGACAAGAATTGATATATTAAGTCGACTATAAACTCATACAGACATCAGTGCCATTAGAAATGGGAGTCATTCCCCCCTTATCTTACACACCGCACCTTTAAAACAGCAAGAAAGTGGTGTTTCTTTGACTTTGAGCCTTTGCCTATGATGGGATGCATCTTGAGAAAGACAAACTGTCCCAAGACCAGTAAAACATAAGACCTGCATGAACTCGCTGCTTTTTGGTCCCAAATTTAAAAAAACCCGCACACCACAAATACCACATGTACTTTATGAGTCCGTACATGGAGGCAAACACAAAAAATACCCTCTGTGTGTGTGTGTGTGTGTGTGTGTGTGTGTGTGTGTGTGTGTGTGTGTTCTCAGCCTCACTGTGGTGCCGAGCAACGCCAACATGTAAATGACTTAATTGGGTGAGAGTTTTTAATAAGTCGACGACAGACGGACACACCAGCATCAAACGAGCGTCTACAATCGAATGAACCACTGATTTTTATAAATCACTCCACCCGTCTGAGACACTCTCAGTCAGTCGCACACACACACACGGACACACGCACACACACACACACATAAAAGTCCACACAGACCGCCAAGCTGTGTCATTACCAAACTACTGTGACTCCATAAAATGACTTGTAAATACAACCAGGCTTCCCAATTAGCCCGGCTCACTTTCTTCCCTTTCCCCCCCCCCTCTGCCCCCCCCCCCCACCCCACTCCCCCCCCCACATTCATTTCATACTCACATCTCTTATCTTGTCTCATCATGTATGCCTCACTCCGCCCCTTTCATTTTGTCTGCCTCCGTCTCCTCCCAAATTAATTTCATTGCACAATGACACAAATCTTAGAACCACATCAGAGCCGGGGTTGGTGCTGTGAGGTTTTACTGTTTGGTTCATTTAACTGCCTTTTATAAGTCTGTTTTTTTTTTTAAAGGTTCCCATGCTCCAATTTAGTTTCTCTGCTTTAATCTTAAACTACTTTTTCATTCTTTCCAGCCTCACAGCTTTATTTTTACTATCTGACTTTATCCTCTGTATCTGCTCCTCTCTCTCTCTCTCTCTCTCTCTCTCTCTCTCTCTCTCTCTCTCTCTCTCTCTCTCTCTCTCTCTCTCTCTCTCTCTCTCTCTCTCTCTCCTCCCTGTGTCATTTGCAGGCTGCAGAGGAAACAGTTGTTTTTAACTCAGAGTTTCTTGCGGCCGACCACAATGTTATATTTAGGGCCAGAGGCCTGGAGTTAGGCCCCAAAATGACTGAGTTCACCAGCACTGACTATTCTCCCAAGTTCAGTGTGTGTGTGTGTGTGTGTGTGCGTGTGTGTGTGTGTGTGTGTGCGTGTGTGTGTGGGTCGGTCTGAGGCTCACCAACCCTGTTCCAACGCAGGTCCTGCTGAGAACAGGTCTGCTGCAGACAAACAGGGCGGCGGCCTGCATCCGCGCTCGTGTGAGTGTGTGTGTGTGTGTGTGTGTGTGTGTGTGTGATTTGAGGCTTCCTCCCTGTATCATGGCACCACCGGATGGGAATGCACAGATGCGGTGGCTGGGTGCAGTGACACATGCCGGCTGCGTGCAGTGACCAATTGGAGTCAATCGGCGGTAAATGTATGTGTGTCAACGATGACTAATATAGTTGTGCAGCATTTAGATCATAGTTGGTGGGAAGGCGGCTGCAGCCAGTGTCTCACTCCCTCACTGCCCATTCATTTTCTCAGAGAGGCACTTTTTTAAATTGTATGTTATCGTACAGAGGTCGTTTATTTGAGACCGGAGGGAACAGAGTGGATGGAGACTCCCTGCTGTCCCCTCTCTCTCTCTCTCTCTCTCTCTCTCTCTCTCTCTCTCTCTCTCTCTCTCTCTCCCTCTCTCTCTCTCTCTCTCGCTCCCTCAGGCTTGTTTACTCCTTTAGATTCACACTTTGATTCCATTTTAAAAGATTCAATGTGTCGGGTTTTGTTTGAAATTGAAAGAAATGGTAGAGAGAGTAAGTGAATTATGAAATAAAGGAGGACATTGAATTGCCGTTTGATTTTCCAATAGATTAAAAATGAATTTATGAATCGAAAATAATAGAAATGCCGTGGTGCAGTACCATGTTTTACCAGCAGCAACCTCCAAGGGCCGACGGAGGAGGCCAATGGGGAAAACTTGCAGTTCCCAGGGTGGCCACTTGAGGCTAACTCTAAAAGTGAGTCAATCCCCATAGACTCCCATGTTAAAATGATCAACTTTAGAGGTCAAACAGGTTCAACAGTTTTGTTTTATTCTATCGAGGTTTGAAATGTTGCATAATTAGGGGCGTGGCCTCTTGAGTGACACCTGGGCCGACCCGGCACGTTCTGTGGATGCCGTGACGGCCCCATGGGCCCCAGCCCCGCCCTACCTGTGCTCCGCCTCTTTGGGTGAACCAGGAAGTAGGAGGAGTTACGCATCGGCAAGATGGCGACTGGTGAACCGCCAACTATGAGCCTCATAAAAAACTCTCTGCAGAAACCTATGGGTGGCGTCATGGCTGCCGCTGCGGCCATCTTTATTTAGTTGATTTCTTTTATTAAGTGGTGACTAGATGTCGATCAGTTCTACTCTCTGTACCTTTAACTCTTTCTCTTCCAAAACCAACTCTCCTCTGCGGGATTCGCGCCATTCTAACTTTTCTCCCTCGTTGCAGCACGGAGGCGTTCAGCGCCGAGCGCGGCGCGAGGGACGGGGCCACCAAGGTGATGATCGTGGTGACGGACGGGGAGTCGCATGACGGGGAGGAGCTGCCAGACGCTCTGCAGGAGTGCGAGAAGAGGAACATCACCCGATACGCCATCGCCGTGAGTACAAGTGACGGGCCATTCGAAAGGGGCGCAACCTAAATCTCACGCACTGCACCTTTAAGTGCTGTTGCCCGAGGTGTGTCTGGTGTGTGAGGATCCTCCGAACGTTCATTCACAAGCTCCTCCCCCCCCCGCGGCGAGCAGCCCACCTACATTATCGATGGGTGTGTGGAGCATCCTTGACATTCCAGAGACACTGCGGGAAAGTAGCACGACGACCACAAGCTGCGCGCCCTCGGGCTAAACCACACAGTGCCGCCGCCGCCGCCGCCGCCGTCCTCGCCGTCGCCGCCACTCCCCCAGAAATAACACTGCACAAATGAACCCCTCGAGTCTTTTAAAAATAGAAGAGTGGGAACAAAAACTCTTCCTCTCCACAAGCCCCACCCGACCCCCTCAACACACACACACACACACCGAGCGGTGGTATGGGGGTTTGCAATCAGGGGATGGGACACGAGCGGGTTACAGGCTCCGCCCACTCCCACGAGAGACGCTGGGGAACCTTCAGACTGAACCGCAGAGGAGACACCAGGCGACACCGAGGAGGAGCGGCACAGAGCCAACACGCCAATATGAGTCGGTGGTGTTTGGGCTGATCCAATGTGACCTGCCCCTCCTCCTCCCCCTCCTCTTCCTCCTCCTCCTCCTCAAACTGTCCCACAGGGGACGAGGTGAATTTAGACAGAAGAATATTCAAAACACCGCTTAGGTTAGTTCGTCTCGTGTTTCTGCACAAACGTTAAACGCACAGACAGATCGATGGATCCGAAAATTGTGTTTGACGTCTACAGACTATTCATTTCGGTCCACGTCCGATCCACTAACATGGAGGAGGTGTGATTTATGACCAGCACAACCCCAGGCACCCAGACGCCGGGGCTTCCCCCTGCCAGGCGCTGTCTTGTCAACCATGCGGCCAATGGGAAAACAAGCTACATGCTCACTGGCTCAGCCTTACATAACTTCAAACGATTTCATTTGAATCAGTTTCACTGCAAAATTGCCGTTTTTCACTCGATGACAGAATCTTAAAGTCGTACGAAAAGTTAAAAAGTGTTCATGTTAGAAATTTGTGTTATTGTCATTGAAAGACATCATTTAGTCATATTTTATTGCGGCCTTCAATATATTGTAAAATATAAAAGAAAATACAATCAAATGGAAGATGGAGAACTCGTCATGTAGTTTAAAGGGTTAATCATCCAGTATTTCAGCAGCGTGGGACATGGATGTACCGTATGATGTCATGGATACGAATATCAAAACCACGGTTCAGCCTTAATACTCACACAGACCTCACACAAGAGAGAGTCAAAACGAGGTTTACCTTTAAAGTCCACACACGCTGCGTCCATCCAAGTTCTCAATCCTCCGGGTTTAGACTCTTATCTCTGAGGAGCCCGACGACCTGACTGCAGGGTCAACTCCCGGCTGGAATGGGAAACAGGAAACGGACCCAAAGCGCAGGTATGTGCTCAGGAAATAGACAAACAAACCTGGAGGATGAACGAAACAAACAACGGTGACGGACGACAACAAAAGGAAGGAGGAGGTGATTTTTTTTTTATAGGACAGGATTTCACCGAAAACCGAAAGAGTGATGACAGGAGAGTGCGTTTTGTGTAACTGTAGTTGTGATGTTGTGATGCTGCTGCTGTTGCCTCTGTGTGTGTGTGTGTGTGTGTGTGTGTGTGTGTGTGTGTGTGTGTGTGTAGGTTGCATATGTGTGTGGAGAAAATGGCTCACTGGGGAGGGCTGAGCTTTCAAAACAGCAGCAAAGCAAAGCAGGCTGTGTTTTATACATCAGAGCAGGAGGGATGTGAATGTTGTGTTTACAGGAGAGCAGCTCATGCACAAACATGTAAAGTGGCAGTTTGATTCATAAACATACATATATATGTGTATATNNCCAGCAGAGAGCGTGGGTGGAGCGCGGCCCGGGTGGAGAAAAGATGACCATTAAGCATGTGTGAGCTTTAAAAAGCATCCAGATCCATCCGATACCAGTCGTGACGTCAGTGAGAGGGAGAGACGAGAAAAACTTTTCAGCTGCAGAGGCGTATAAAAGGAGGCGGGGGGAGGGGGGAGGGGGGGGGGTTTGTAGCTAAACGACTCCGCGCAGAGGACAGAAACGCAACACCCCCCCCCCCTCCCCTCACGCTCGCCGGGGAGGGGGGGCGGGGGGTCGCGCTCGCCGTGATGTTCTCATTACACACATCTACATCCAGTCCTGATACCGGCCCCGCCCCTTTACTCCATCCCTGCTCTGCAGAACAATGACCATACATCTTCCTTATGAGGCGATGACAGATAGATTAATCTAGTGAGCTGGATCCCTCTGTCTTGCGAGAGCATCCGTTAGATAATGAATCGCTGATGAATCACCTGAAAGATCTGCCTGCGAGACGCACTAAAGTCATTTGGTCTAATGGCTGTGCAAACCCGCGGCGCCGCGCGCATCACCTTATCAACCCCATACCCTTTTCCCTCCAACTGGTCAGAAAACCGGTTTAGTGCAATGGGAGCGTGTTTGATTTGCAGTGGCGACCAGGTCAGGTGACTCTGAGGGCGATTCGAGTGGAGATCTGCATCGACGGTAGATGAGCGGATTTCGTCTGCTGCGTATCGAGGAAGCTCAGTGCTACGGAAACTAACGTCCTCCGGCTCTTACCATGTTTACACGTCCTGAATGATTGTGGCAAAAACTCATTCGAGACTCTGTCCAACCAGACAATGACCGTGGATGGACTTGTCAATTGGCCCAGTATCAAGAACTGTTTCCTTCCAACTGTGCAACATCAGAATGAGCCCGTGTGGACACGACTAGACTGGAGGATTGTAATGCTTTGTTATCAGGATGGACCACGAGCCTCCGTCTGCTCCAGAATCCTGCAGCTCGGGGGTCGGGCAACCAAAAGACGAGATCATGTAACTCAAGTCTCTCTCTCTCTCTCTCTCTCTCTCTCTCTCTCTCTCTCTCTCTCTCTCTCTCTCTCTCTCTCTCTCTCTCTCTCTCTCAAAACATAACAGCACCAGCAATAATACAAATAATTATTATTTTTATTACCAGCATTGATATATAATTATTAGTAATAGTAGTAGTACTGATGACTGATTCTGGAGCACCTTGATATTACGTTGTGTTATGATTTGGTGCTGTACTACTATATAGCTATGTACTTGACATTAGAGCCTGGAGGGCATTCAACATTTTGATTTAATCGTTCAGAGTAAGATGAAACCGTAAAAGACACTACAACACAGATGAACTGCAACAGTGTGTTGCTGAGTCGAAGAGAAAAAAAAGCAAATCAGGCTTCTGACAAAGGGAAGAGTGTTAATTGTCCTTTGAAGGCTGAATCACCGCGGCTCAAAAATGCAGAGGATTTTAAAAGAAATGCGGCAGATTCTGATATGGGGCCACTTTTGGTCGTGTCCACACAGTTAAGATACTGCTCAAGCTGTATCTGCTACCATATCAGTCTCACTGTGTGTGAGTGTGTGTGTGTGTGTGTGTGTGTGTGTGTGTGTGTGTGTGTGTGTGTGTGTGTGTGTGTGTGTGTGTGTGTGTGTGTGTGTGTGTGTGTGTGCGTGATATGGCAAAGGTAAAAGCAATAAAGGAGAGACTGTTCCACATTTGAACAGTTGACAAAAACCCTGACTGAGGCTCCACAGTGCAGGGCAGGGAGGATGCACAGTACACAAGTGAACTGGAGGTAAAATGTCCTTCAGGCTCCACCGACCACAACCACTCGAGCACAATCCAACCACAGCTGTAACTTTAGCCCCCCCCCCTACTCCCCCCTCCTCCTCCTGCTCGAAGGCGAGTTTAAAGCAAATGCAGAAGTCAGTTATAGGGATCATTAAAATGCTTTATCCATCCCAGCTGCTTGAGAATTCAGAATAAAGCCGGAGAAAGGCAGACAACAAAAAAGAGAGAAATTGAAAGATGGGGAAGATATAACTCCTGACTGAATACATAATGAGTGCCATGTTAGCAAACACACACACACACACACACACACACACACACACACACACACACACACACAGTGTTAGACAGGGGAGGTGCATACAAAGCAGCCACTGCCACTCAAGAGTTGCACAGCTTTCATCTGCGTGGGTGGGAGATGCCAGATATCCAGGAGTTGGCACGACAACAACAAAGCACAGACTGAACTCTGTTAAAGCTCCACTATTCCTTCTTTTCGGCCGCGGCCCTGCGTCGCGTTTTTTTCTGGGGCCTGGTGACTCAGCAAAAAGCTCTTGTAAAAACACGGCCACTCATGCGACTGACATCATAATTTATTCTAATCACGGGTAATTAATCGGTGCTAATTTCCCCCCGCTTGTTTTCGCGTTTGACCAAATAGCTCGGAGACGATCTGCGGCCAAATGGCAGCGTGACACGCAGTGAGGCAGTGAGGGGAGGCTGCTGGAGGACTATTATGGATGTTTACTGTTGGTCCTGAGGGAAAGACTGATGCTGGTGTCAACCTGAGTGTTTACAAAAAGAACAGGTTGTTCCCTGATACCTGCAGGAGGTTTGCAACAACGTCAACATTGAGATATGGATCTACTTCTATTTTCGGAGATATTGCGTGAGTGAATTAAGTCAAATCATGTCCAAAGAACAACTGGTCATCTCACAGAAGGCAACAATTAGCACAGGAAATTTAATGTACAGTCCACTGACTTTTATCATAGAGTTATTTCAAAACATATGCCTTAGATTTCGGTCATTTTTGTCACTTCTAAAAATATTACAAAACTACTCGCTGACATTTTTATGAATTTAGAATCAGGTAAATGTTTGTTTTTTTCCATTCTCCTAGAATGAGCCCATTAATCTATATTTACATGAGGAGGAGGGTCCTCTCTACAGGGGCAGCCATATTTTTTACAGTGGTAAAGGTGGACGTACTAAACATTTATTTTATGTTAATAACAACTGAAGTCGACCATAGGTTCTCCTTCAGGCTCAGAGCGGTGAGGGTGAGTTGATGGACACAACATGCGACTTCACTTGATCTTGTTTCGCTCACGGCACAGTCTCAACTGTTCAGAACAAGCTGCAGTTTGCTCATTCTGTCCACCGCTGCAGCTCCTGTTTTCACTTTCCATGCCCCCCCCCCCATCCCTCACACAAAGGCCCTGATTTGTCACCTGGCCCGATGTCACGTGATTGGTCGACTGCTCCCAGCCAACAGAGGAAGTTCCCTGCACCGTTAATGGAAGCAGAATTTCAATGGACTGCCACGGTGATTTCAGCCTGAAGAGGAAGTACAACGAAAATCGAAGGTACGTTTTTTCAGCAGCCTGTGAAACGAAAAAGTGTTTTAAGTGATAAAAAGTGCTCCACTCTGTCACTGGCAGACAGAGGATAGGATTCTTATCTATGAACACTTGAATAAACAAAGCACCCATACAATCCACGGATGGGGAGGTAGACTTGAAAAAAAAAAAAAAAAAAGAGTACTTCTCCTTTCACTTTCCCACTCTGTTTCAGGAGAGGTTGTCAGAAGATTTTAGAGACATATTCTCTCTGTACCTCGGCACCAATGCAAGTTTGGTCTTTTAATCATAAGACTCTCTCGAGGCAGGTTCACCACCAGCTGATCTGACCTGGTTGTCTGTCCCTATAGCTTCCCTGGGCCCAATCAGGGTCTTATATACAGATCCAAAAGAGAGGTGCCATGAAAAGACTAAAACCAATATGTGTTATTCATGTGTTATTACTTTACAAAATCCCGTCGGTGCCAAACCCATTTGTTTCAAATGTGCACATAAACCTTTAAAAGATTGTGAAATTTTTATAGTTTCATTATAAGAAAACAGTCGGAGCTCTGCAGTGTGGGGTTTTAATAAATCTTAGGAAAAAGGGAGTATTTCTTGGGGGCTACTTTTTGTCGTGGATTAATACACATTCGGTGTGGTGGGAGTGGACGGACTAAGTACTGTGACAGCTGTACTCTGTAATCTACGTGTCCCATGATGCATCAGTGTGGGTCTTTTGGATAATAATGATTTTGTTTAAATTGCTGGATAATAATAAATAAATACAAATGAAATAATAGAAATCATGATCCTGTATCCGATCCTATTTGACTCCACATAATAATGTATTTTCCTTCATTCGTAATCAGTGTTATTAAATGCATTATTCTCTGATCCTAAGATGAATTGGACAGATAGACACCTTTAACAAAGACCGACATGAGATGGCGCGCCTCCGTCTTTCAGGGGGATGAATGGAGGGGGGGGAATGAAAAGATAAAAAATGAACGTCTGGCTCTGGTTGTGTGGTGGATTAAGAGGTGAGGTGATAAAAGCTAAAGGGAAGAGAGAGACAGCAAAGGGAGGAGAGGCATGGCACCCCGCTGCTTTAAGGGTGCGTTTATGCAACATTTGGCCCCCGTCCAAACCCCTGTGGCTGCTCATAACCACAGCGACGTGGCTGCGAGGGGCTCGGAGGAGGAGGAGGAGGAGGAGGAGACAAGGAGCCTCACACCCCTCCAACACACTCATATCCTTACATCGCAGACCCCCAGAATGAAATATGCATAAACGTGCCGCCAACTCATCCAGCAAATGTCAGCATCACTTTCACGGCCTCTGTAAATTCTATCTCAACCTCGAGTGTCTGAAAAACTGAATTCTACATAAAGAGTTTATTTACTTATTAAGACGTTTGGTGGAAACATGAACTCAGAGAGTGACTGAGCTGAAAAGAGAACACTGGGTCAATGGATCGTCACTGAGGGGCCATTTGGCACTGTTGACTGGTGTTCACTTATATATGTATGTGTGTGTGTGTGTGTGTGTGTGTGTGTGTGTGTGTGTGTGCGTGCGTGTGTGTGTGCGTGTGTGTTTGTGCATATGAGGCTGCAACAGAGCGAAAGTTTGAATGTCAGACAGGCATTTGGCAGGCCACATGAAAACAGGCTCCTGTTTTTGAGGCAAGCTGACTCATGCCACCTTAAGCAAACAGGGAGCACAGACCAGAGCCTTGTCCTGGTGCATGTGAGCGTGCACGCCCATGCGCACGCACACACACACACACACACACACACACACACACACACACACACACACACACACACACACACACACACACACACACCACACACACACAC
>JAFBJT010108268.1:32792-44140 GCA_016785325.1 Chascanopsetta lugubris
AGAGAGAGAGAGAGAGAGAGAGAGAGAGAGAGAGAGAGAGAGAGAGAGAGAGAGAGAGAGAGAGAGAGAGAGAGAGAGCAAGAGGCACTGTCACCGTGCACTGTTTCTTAAGCCATGCATCACAGCAGCTGCAGACAACACAAATTGGGGCTAAATTAATGGGTGTGTGAGTGCATACGATTGTGTGAATGTATGAATGTGTGTGTGTGTGTGTGTGTGTGTGTGTGTGTGTGTGTGCGCGTGTGTGTGCGTGTGTTGTGTGTGTGTGTGTGTGTGTGTGTGTGTAGAGAGAGAGAGAGAGAGAGAGAGAGACTGGGGGCAGGGGTGCGAGTGACAGTGTGTGGCAGCATAAATTGGAGTTAGATTAATGCAATGCAGATCTGCCTCTGTGCTCTGACCCTCATCAGGGCAGAGATGAGCTGTGTGTCTCAATTAACCCCTGCACAACACAGAAGGCATATATACAAACATGCGCGCACACACAGACACACACACACACACACACACACACACACACACACACACACACACACACACACACACACACCGGGATGCAGCCATCAACAACACAAGGGATGCACAATGTAAACTGATGCAATTAGGCCGGGGGACACATCAAACAGTGCGCACAGACGGAACAGTAAACACTGCGCCACCGTGGCGTCAATTCAGGGAACAAAACGAGGCCTAAAGTGAGTTTCCTCTGCTGCTGCTCCTCCTCTCTAATTGTATGCAGGGCATGTACTGTGGATCCCTGCAGTGCTGCCAGAATGATTGCAATTAAAGGGAATCCCTCCTTCTACCCCCATCACCACTCTCCATACACATGCACGCACTCCTCCCCCCCCCCTCTCTCTCTCGCTCTCTCTCTCACAAACACACACACACACACACATATCCTGTATTCCCTCATCCACTGAAGGCTGCCACTAGTGTGAAGTAGCACCAGCAGCAGCGGGACTGGAGTGGTCTTAATCAGACTAACCCTAACCTCCTCCTCCTCCTCCTCCATCCCTCCCTGTCTGCTCTCTTTCATCAGACCATCCTTTCCTACATCCATCCATCCACCCATCCACCCACCCGTCTCCACAAACACACTGCACACGGCACCCTGATCATAAACCAAGAGAGATAAGAGCACATACGTGACCTTCAGGCTTGATTTACATGTGAAATGTAATGATGGGAATCCATGTAGTCTGTGTCCATAGATCATAATAATGGGCGGAGCCTTGAGCATATTACAGACGATCACAACAGGTGAGGAGACACTGTTGCGGTCGTCGCTACGTGAAAGTACATGTCTGCTTACATGATCGTGTTGTGGACGGCCGTGCTGCCGCACCTCTGGGAAGAAGTGAGAACCATGAATGACTGGAGTCGGTACAAGGTCAGAGGAAAAGACACTGCTCCCCCTAATGGCGAGAGGCGGCACTGCAGGAGTATGAAGAAAGAGAAGGTAGAAGTAGAAGTAGGGAGGTCAGTAGGTCTTTTTCCCCCCTCCACCTTATTTATTCTCGTGTGTTGTTCCTCCCAGTGTTTTTGTTATTTGTTATATATTTTAAGATCTGATCTGTGGGACGATGCCATTTCATTCTGTCATGCAGAGGTTAGGTTGGTGGTTCCCATCCCTGACGATTTTATCAGCTGCAGGGTCCTTGGGCAAGATACATGACCATATATGTTCATCTGACAGCTCTGCACTGTATGAATGGGTGAATGGTAAAATTGTTCTATTAGATATCTATATATCACAGTGTTTAGTCATGAAGTGACCACCAGTAGGTGCCATCCCATATTATAACTTGATTTCCAATAGAGCGAGTCGAGTGACAAAAGTGCTCAATTTGCCATTTGTCAACACTAGTTGGGGTTCAAATGCTTCTCAGCAGTTTGTGTTTACATTTCTACCTGAGTGGTTTCCAACGTAAAGGCCCACATGTGTTTCTTCTTGACTGAATCCATTCACCTGTTATAACACAGGGTTTATTTTTTACTATTACAGACCCAGAACCTGTATGGCTTTGAATCAGAATAATCAACCCCTGAGTGGAAATTCAACTTGATTATATACATATATATATATATATATATATATATATATATACTGCAGTAATCATACTGCTGCTCAATCAACCAATGTGGTTTGTGATTTGGGACGTTGCCATACTGAATGAAAATATGGGGAAAACTACAAAAGACTCAAAAATAGACTGTGATATGAACATAGATCATTTATCTCTTTCTTTTCTTTTAGTATTTATGATGTTTGAATAATTTACTGCAATGTATTAAAATGATTTATCATGTCCAGTCCGCACAGTCTGGAAGACACGTGCCAAACAGATACTTTTCTCTTACACTGCAAAAGAATATGGTCCTGACCTGAGCGTTAACATATACACACACGCAGGAATCATTCTGATGATTCATCAGAATGTAAATGATGAAAAATGTCTATTTGATTAAAAAGACAAAATACCTCTTTTTTATTTTTTTTATTCAGCCGTTATCTCAGTGACAAACAATGGGTCAGTCTGCTGACTCGTCAGAACAGAGACGCAGCCGACAGGAGGCCAGCCGAGAGAGTGATGGTGGCGACCACGACACCAAACAGAGAGAGCAGAGAACAGAGCGGCTGTGAGCCGCCTGTGTTTCTGTGTGACTGGCCCGCCGACCAGCCCAGATGTTGGCTAATTAACACCGGTGTTAAAGACGCTCTTCATCTGGGTGATTAAATAATCAAATAATTAATTCATTAAGCGGGGGCTTGCACTGCTCCTTATGATCTCTGGCACACAGCCTGCAAGTGGAGGGGCGGGGGGCGGAGGGAGGGGGGGTGTGGAGGAGCAGAGCGAAACGAGGAAGGGCCTGAATGACAATAGAGCGAGCGCAGTGAGGGAGAGTTTTCAACTGAGAGGCACCTGTCATGAGTTCCATCCATTTGAAAGCAGCGAGCGCGAGGAGGGCGCTGCTATATCCCAATGTGCATAAAGCTGAAAGGCTTCATCAAACAGATTAGACCACAGTGACTGTGGCAGGGAGCTCTCACAATGCAAAGTGCTCATATAACACACACACACACACACACACACACTCAGGCTTCTGTATTTATATGTTTCATTATCTTCTGAGGCATGTGGAATTAAACAAAAGGCAAATGCACTGGAAGAGAAACTTCTTGTGTGTGTGTGTGTGTGTGTGTGTGTATGTGTGAGCGTGTGTGTGTGTGCGTGTGTGTGTGTGTATCCTGCACCAGACAGATAGATGGAGCAGGGATATGAGCTGATGTCTGGCAGCAGGGAGCAGAGACTCTGAGGGATGAGGAGACTGACAGAGATGTTTCATCACCCTTATTTCCACTGGTGTGAGGATGTGGTAACATCAGCTGGGCCGGATTCAGGGGCGGGGGGGGGGGGGGGGGGGGGGGGGGGGGGGGGGGGGGGGACTGGCGTGCACCACCTTCAAACAAAGCCATGCACCTCACACACACACACACACACACACACATATCCGGGCTTCCGCAGCCCTCATTTTAAACACTCCTTTAGCCATAATCATTTTCATATAATTCACTTTCATACAATTCCTTCTCCTAATCATTATCAGGCCCACTAACGTCTTAATGACTTCATAAATTTAAGCTATAAAAAGTAATGGAGAAAGACAAATGAGATAATTAGGAATAAATCTTAGTGGAAAGCCATTTATCAAAACATGGAGAGGCCCTGAATATTCCCCACCATTAGGCTCTGCTGTAATTAACACGGGCTCTCAGTTATGAAGGAAACCTGGTAGCAGAGATATTAAGATCCAAAAGCCTCACTGTTATTAAATTGACCGATGAATCTGCGACGTATAATATGATGTGGATTATTAGGATCCTTTTTAATTAAAAAGAGCGTTAAGATTTTTTTTTTATATTTAAATTTTTAACGCTTTAATGGTGGCTTGAACTCATCTCTCTGTGGTTATGGGGCAATGAGACGGAGAGGGAGATTGAAAAGAGAGGGAGAGAGAGAGTGAGCGAATACGGGCACGCATGTGTGTGTGTGAGTGAGAGAGAGAGAGAGAGAGAGAGAGAGAGAGAGACAGAGAGAGACAGAGAGAGGCAATCTCTCACACTCTCATACTTTCATACTCTCCTTTGGTGAGGGCTGTGTAAGTACATGAGAGGAAATGGTATTCTAATTTAACAAACTCCTCACCAATGCACATCCAGACTAATGCACATACAGACAAGGCACTATTAATTCTTATTATCTTTAAAAGTGTAAAATGTAATGTAATGGTTTGCTCTGATTAGCGAGAGGAAGAATCACATCCAGTGTGTTTTTTTTCAACTAAAAACTGTGTTTCTACACTCACTCTCTCTCTCTCTCTCTCTCTCACACACACACAGACGCACTATCTTCCTCTTTGTCCTCTAAGAACAGGCAGCCTCCACGCTTTCAACAGGATGTCATCGAAAAAGTCGGGGATTTTCTCCCCCCCGTCCCTCCCCTGACCTTCAATCTGGTCCTGCCTTGTGAACAATGGTCCTGCCTTTAAGATTCATTAGTTCTCCATTGATTTTCATTTCACCACATTCAAAATGTTCTTATTCTTCCTTGTGGCTTATTTCTGAATGGTAATAAGATTGTAGATTGAATACGACAGGACGGCCATGCATATTCAAAAATCACATTGTCGCCTGGCGTATCGACATTGATGAGGCTGTGACGCGCTGCTGAAAACGGTCGAGTTTCTGCATTTGGAAGAAAATGTGTTCTCAACAAAAAAAAAAAAAAAAGTATATTTGATAGATTTCTGCCAAACAGCCTTGAGACTGAATGTAGTATGATTCTATAACAAAAAGGGGACGCGCACGCTCATAATACCAGACGCTCTGCACCGGAATGTAAAGCTGCAGCCTCTCACCACCGTGACGCTCTCACTGGGAGGAAGTGGATGAAATGAAGAAGAAGAAGAAGAAGAAGTCCTAGTTAGTGTGGCTGTAACATATAGAATCTATGAAATGCTTCTGAGGGGAACTGGTGTCTTATGCAAATTATCCTCACATAAATGACATGCCAACCTCCAATCACTGACCAATTAATGACCTTCGGGGGCATCTTGTGACATATCAACGCTGCTAATTTATACTTGACAGGTCCCCTGGTGCATGCCAGCAAAGTTTATGTGTGTGTGTGTGTGTGTGTGTGTGTGTGTGTGTGTGTGAGTGTGCATGTGTGGGGTCCCCTCCTGCACCAGATGAGCTCATTACCATGGAAACCCAGTTTGTAGATGTGTGGGACTGTGACACCAAAGCCATTATCCACATCACAACACGCGGCCTATGGTGTTTATATTTCATACTATTTGTATATTATGCCATTTATGTGTTTTAGGTGTGTGTGTGTGTGTGTGTGTGTGTGTGTGTGTGTGTGTGTGTGTGTGTGTGTGTGTGTGTGTGTGTGTGTGTGCTGCTCTGTCCAGTCTGATCTCTGCTTCCATCTCACGCCTTATCAACTCCATCACCCCGCGCCGTGTCCCATCAGTCATTGCAGTTAGAGCATCTCTCTCTCTGACAATTTCTGCCGTGTCTGAGTGTGTGTGTGTGTGTGTGTGTGTGTGTGTGTGTGTGTGTGTGTGTGTGTGTGTGTGTCTGTGTCTGTGTGCCTCATTCACTCCCTAACTGCCTTATCAGACTTATGCACCAGCAGCTCTCATTAGAACATTAATTGAAAAAGTGTAATTAATCCTGAGAGGTTGTGAGACTGGACTGTGGCCAGAGAAGAAGAAGAGGAAGAAGAGGAAGAAGAAGAAGAAGAAGAAGAAGAAGAAGAAGAAGAAGAAGAAAAAGAGGAGGGGGAGGAGGACAGAGAGCCATGCGGATAGGTGGACAGAGCTGGCTGCATGGCTGTAGTATGACCCAACACTGCCCCCTGTTGTTGCTTCTCTCCAAGTCTCTGAACATCTGTAGCTCCCTGCAGGTTGGATTCTGCTGCTGATTCCCATCTTTCTCTAATGCCACCAACAGTTTGTCACAAATGTCAACCAATTTTTTTTTTAAATAATACATTTCTATTTCATGACATAAAAGGAAATTATTATTCTAAAACCCCAAAATAATTGTAATATTTTTATTGGAAAAGACACTTACACACCTCACATATGAGTCGGCTGTAAAAGTAATTCAGAATAGTTATTGAAAAATGTGCATGCACTCATTCCACTTTCATTAATTCTGCACGTAACATCAGAAATGATGTCCTTCATTTGTTTCCGTCAAGTGCACTAACAGAAGAAAATTTTAATTTGCCCCCGGGGCCATAATGTTCAAGTGTGTAGGATTTGGTGACAACTGGTGGTGAGGTTGGATGCTGCAGCTGACTCACCCTGTCCTTCCAAACATATAGGAAAATGTATACAGATATTATGTAAACACAAAATGTGTCAATTCTGGGCTACAGTAAAAAAAATGGGCTTCTGTGAATATACAATATGAATATATGGGGAATGGATTCTTAGGTATTAAAAGTCACAATACACTCATAAAAATATCTGAATATTTGTTTTGATTGCAATTCTGCCCCAAAAAATCGAACCTATTTGATTCCACTGTACTGTTTTTACTGACCTTTAATTTGTATCTTATGTTATTGCATGGTTTGAAGTCTGAAACATAAAAAAACATTTGTTTAAAAAGATTGTCCCAATCAAATACACACAAAATATATTCCACATCTATTTCACACACCATATAAAAAAATACTCTTCAGGCTTGAAACAATACACAGAGACAAACACGCTCGGTGATGAAGTCTCGGAATCCACCTGAGAGAAATGAGCAGAGTGCGTCTCCCACACACTCCCTCCGTCTCACCCCCCGTGGAGAAGGACAGGATGAAGGTGCACGAGGACCTGCTCCATTATTCTAATCCGTGGTTGTGTCTGTGTGACCTTTGGAGGGATGATTGTTTCTCATTTGGGAGTGTGAGGTGTGATCTTCCCACCCGTTTGATCCCGCTCACCTGACCTTTGTAAATTGGCTGTTAAGCATATCGCAACCTGACCCTCACAGCCTCACACATGGCCTGTTAATAGACACAAGCGGAGCAACCACACCCCCTGAAGTATTTAGGCACCACACACACACACACACACACACACACACACACACACACACACACACACTCAGTTCTTTTCAAATCCAAGCTTTACTGGTTCAGACTCTTGTTGTGCCAGAAAACAGAGGCACTTCCATTAGATTTTTAATGTGTTTTTTTTAATTTTTTTTTACATCTGGCCCTTTTTTGTGCCACAAGTCGACACATTTTGGTCCCAGACAGATTCACATGCATATGCATGCCCTTGGGAGGGGGGGGGGGGGGGCTAGAAAATATAATAAACCTGTCCATTGTGCCGATCACCTTTTCTTGACTTGGTTAATGAGTGGCAGAGCTGAATGGCAGCGAGGTGATTTTCCATCAGGCTGATGAAAGGAGAATTAAAGCCCACAGCTTGAGGTCTGCAGCACCATTACAGAAGGAAGAAGGTCTGAATTCATTCAGCCCGGCCACGATTCTAATTAACAACTCAATCCCACACAGCCAAAGAGAAAGAGAGAGGGAGAGAGGGGGGGAGAGAGAGAGAGAGAGAGAGGGAGCATTGTATGGGAACAGCTCTGTTCTGAAGAAATGTCAGAGCGATTGGTTCATCGTTAATCACACACCAGAGCAACACGATGATGCTGCAACCTTTCCACACTCTCCTCTGCTGCCCTGTGTTTTCCACATTCATCTCCCACGGAGCCACGTGCCTCTGCTCCCACTCCTCTGCCACCTCCATGAACCGGCCCCGCACACTGTTGTCCACACACTGTTCACACACTCACACACACACACACACACACACACACAAATATATACACCCCGTGGTGCTCTAATGCTGCAGGCTTATGTGGGACATTTCCCTGGATTAAAAGGATGATTTCATTAGCCTCCACGGGTGTCAGGTTTCATTCCAGGGATTAAATCCTGCAGATTAGAGGCCGGGGCGATTCCCCGGCATCTCATTAATATCTAATAGCACAGGAAATGTAATTTGGAAAGCCCGTCTTTCTGATTACTAAGCAAATGTATGCTTTGCTCTTTTAAGACCATAAATTGGGCTTTGAACACCGTCTCTGCCGTCCAGAGTCTCAGCCCCTCATCCGCTGCAGAGGTCACACTCACACACACACACACACACACACATCTCGCTCACACGACACCGCGAAGGTCGAACCGCCAAACCTTTATCCCACCGCACACCGCGTTGATCACTTTCCACCAAATTAGCACCTGAAAAGAGCGGAGACGCCGCAAACCACCGAGGCTGCACTCGGTCACAGCGCATCTCGCTCACTCGCTCTCAGGGGGGAGTTTGCTCTGAGATCTGACTTCGAGTCAGGAGGCCTCTCTCCCTCTCCCCCTCTCTCTCCCTCTCTCCCCCTCTCTTCTCCCTCTATCTTACCCTTGTATGTGAGCACTGTCCCGTCAGCCCTGTGTTGGCCTGGGCCCCAGTCCCCACAGAGAGACACCCTGAGTGCCTGCATGAATTTATGTGTGTGTGTGTGTGTGTGTGTGTGTGTGTGTGTGTGTGTGCGCCTCCTGTCAGTCAGAATGCCCCTCAGCAGCCTCCTTCACTGATGAAGTATGGACAATGGAGAACAAGGTGGGCGCAAGGGGAGCCAGCCGACTTAATGAGCCAATTTCTCAGATAATAAGATTGGTGGATATGCTAATATTTCTACCTTAAGGAGATAATTATGATGTAGAAGATAGAATATTTTATCTTAAAGCGACAGTGCACTGGTCCCAAACCTATTTGTGATTTTTTTTTTTTACCCCCCCCCCCCCCCTTTGCTCCTTTTGGGGGGGGGAGAGGGGGGTGGGGGTGGGCGGTATGGGGGGGGGGGGGGGGGGGGCAGATAAGAAAACTAAATAAGACCCCTTGTTATAATTTAATGACATTATATTGTATGGGATATTTATTTATGCTATGTCATGTTATCATTATCATGTTTTAATTTATATCATGTAGTTGAGATTTACTCCAAACACCATTTCATCAAGAAACTTAAAAGGATGTGAAAACAATATAACCTTTTCAACAGTGATTATCAAATGTGTGGCAGAAAAACTATTTCACATGCTGCACAAAAAAATCTAAATAAATTATAATATTAGACTCCCCTCCCACGTGTCTCAGTTTGACACAAACTTGGTAAACTTTATTTTCCGCACTTCTGTCCTCGGGCCCCTCGTAATAACTGGGCTGGTAATTTTGTTTTTGTGTTTAATTTTCTTATCGACAACCTCCCGCCCCCCAACACACACACACCACCTCCTCAACACCCCCCCCCCGCACATGGAAGGCGCTCTGCCACCTTGATGTGCATAACTAGAGGTTAAATGATAAAATGTGTTATTGAAATGTAGGCCTGCTGATTATGGCTGCGGTTCGTGGCCCATTCCAAACAGCCGGGGGCACGCAGGAGGCGAGATAGGGACCTCGTGGGTTAACAGTTTAATAACTGGGGAGGGAGAGAGAGGGACGGGGGGGGGGGCTGAGTAATGCTTGTCTAACTCTCTCTATCTCTCTCTCCTCATTCCTTCACTCTCTCTCTCTCTCTCTCTCTGCCCTGTGTTTTACTGTTTTAATTAGGCCATAACAAGCTCAATCATGTAATTAAGAGCTCAGCTGGACCAGAAAACAAGTCGGCCATTACCAGCCCCGACCATCTCGGGGTCAGATGTAGCAGCTGCTGTGAGCCCAGGCGCGTAGAACACACACACACACACACACACACACACACACACACACACACACACACACACACACACACACACACACACACACACACACACACACACACACACATATATATGGAAGTGTGGCACAGAGATCTCCCTGGGAACCTCTTCTCTCACTTCTTCTGAAAACTTAAGCTCTACTGGTGCCGTGCAAATATTTTGACAAAAAGTTTTAACCCAGCCCTATAGCGGTGTGACACACACACACACACACACACACACACACACACACACACACACACACACACACACACACACACACACACACACACACACGTCCTCGTGGAGCTGCATGAAGAAGATCCTGCGCAGTGACAGGTATCCCCCAGGTGTTTTTGTTTCACAGAATCACTTTATTTTCTTTGTTCCAGAAAAAAAATGCAAAGTGAGAGTGACAGGCTGATGGCCTTTTTGTTACAGAACTCTCTCACACACACACACACACAGACTCACACACACAAATCTCTTTATCAGGCTGATGAATGTGAGCGGCTCCCTCACCTCCTCTCGGTGAGCGGTTGCCGCCTTTGTGCCTCCCCCTCCAGCGCCACGCAGCACTTCCCTAATAGAATTCATGTATATGTAAAGATCCTTGCATCCCATTACATACAATAAACTGCTTGCTTTATCCGCCACAGCACCTGGTGTGTGGCACAATCTGCCAAACACACCCCATTCAAATCAAATTTATTTAGTTAGACCTCCATTCAAACCCACTCATGTAAGCTATCATGTTACACTCCAAAACTGAATAACTACAGGCGGGAAATCTAATTCATTTCACAGCGCCGCCGCCGCGCCGCCCGGCCCACTTACAGGCCCGGTATCAGCAAATTGTCAATTGCGGATGCTCCGCCGCGCGGCATTACAATGCAAACAAGGTTAGTTTTCAAACAGCTGATTTGAATAAGCTCAACAAGGAAACATATCAGGCGGCGCTGCTTCAATGCTCTTTGTATTGCTTCCAGGAAGAGGAGGAGAGAGAGGGGTGCAGGGAGAGGGGAAGAAGGGGGGGGGGGGGAGGGAGGGATGGCGGGGAAGGGGGGGGGGGGGGGGGGGGGGGGGGGGGGGGGGGGGGGGGGGGGGGGGGGGGGGGGGGGGGGGGGGGGGGGGGGGGGGGGGGGCACTTTTCACGGGCAGGGTGATGCGGCGCCGATAGCGCCAGAGCAGTGGCAGTTAATTTGAATATGGCACCTCCAGCCACAATGATTATTATCATCACCAAATCAAGGAAATAAATGAGAAGAGGGGGCTCCAAAAATAGCGTTCGGAGCCTTTTGTGCATAGCAGGTAGGCCCAGTGGGGGAGGGGGGGCGGGGGGGGGCTCGCCATGCAGCTCATTATCCAGAGCTGGTCTGAGGGAACGGAGGGATGGAGAGAGAAATTGCAGTCATGTGACCACACACACTCTTTTCATAAGCATCAACTCTCACTCTCTCTCCCTCTCTCCCTCTCCTGCCTCCCCTCTCCCTCACTGTCTCTCTCCCCCACTCTCTGCCCCCTTTC
>JAFBJT010108268.1:45373-58219 GCA_016785325.1 Chascanopsetta lugubris
AATGTTTCCAATAGTCTTTTTCTTTACTGAAAACTTACAAATAAAATATGTGTCCCTCTTGCTTTGCTTTACTTCCAACAGCAGCTCTTCTATGGTTTTAATCCCAGTCTGGCTCAGTTTTGTTTTTGGGGCCTGGCATTAAATTCCCGCCTGTATAAACTGAGCAGAGGAACTGAGTGAGGAGATGAAGCAGTAAACACAGTCTTAACTCGACTTAATAGATTCTGTGAAGCTTAAATGAAAAGCGAGAGTGGATGAGTTTGTCACACACCTGAGAGTCAGACGGGAGACTGAATTCCTGTGTGATGGAGTTTGTTTGAGTTTAGATGAAAGACTTTTGTTTTTCATAAACTTATGATTCAGCCTGTGGCTCATTTGAATGACTTTAACAGTTGGACCGAAACCACGTCAGTGAGACAGGTGTCTGTGGCTCCTCAGAGGAGAGCAGTGAGACACATAGGGCTCACACACACACACACACACACACACACACACACACACACACAGAGTTTCCCTTCAGTTCAGAATGTATCATGAAGTACATGAGTACCTGCCTCCACTCGGTTGATAATGATATAATCCAGTGTTTCAGAGCTTGATGCCTAATTTCAAGCTGCCTGAAAAGACACGTGGCGGGCTAGGTGGGCAGGGTTGGGTCGGCGGAGTTTAGCCACACCCCCTTTCGGTCCTATGGCTGGTAAATGAAAGCGTTGATCTAGGAACTAAAACCGCCCAAACGATCAGATTACCACAGAATTCCAGCAAAGGGACAAAAAAAAGAGGGCGGTTGGGGGGGTGGGGCATTACTCAGCATGAATGAACCAGCACAGATAAGCCCCGCCCCTTTCTTTTTGAACAAGACAAATCACTATCGTAAAAGGTGTGAATCTAAGTTCTCAAAACCCAGAACTGCGCTGTCAGTCACAGTAACTGCAGCCTCATGAATCTCAAACACACCCAGGGCCTTTTTGAATCAATGAGCACATGGGAGGGTGTGAGGTTCAGCATCTTTGCCCAAGGACACTTCAGCATGCAGAGTGAGAAAGGCAGGAGTCGAAAGTCTGACCTTGCGGTTAACCCCTCACCTGCCGCCGCCCCACATTACAACATTTGAACCTTCCGTGCACTGGAAGGGCCCTGCGGCCATTTTTCTAGTTTCATACACCAGGCGCATTCAGAGGGGAACTCTGCACTTGCGAGGGCCCTTGCCTCCACTCTGCATACCCCCCCCCCCCCGGTCCACCCCTTCAGGTTCTGTGTGTTAAGAACCTCCTCTGCGCGACTCGAACTCTCTCCGCCTGCCACAGTTTACACTTCCAGAGGGGTCGGTGTCTGCGCCGCGTGGAGACGGACCCACGGTAAATGTGCGGCGCCGTGTTCACTGACATTAGAGCCGTCGCACTGAGCCGCAGGTCACTCACAGCGAGTCACTCCGGCCTGCGCTCACCCTCCATTCCTCACTCCATCCGGACGGCTGTCACTCACTTGGGCCTCAACCTCCCACTCATCTGGCAGATTTTGGTTTTCTACTCTGGAGGAGGGAAACCGGCCTCTGTCGCCAGCTAGTGGTGAGGATGTGATGATGATGAGATGTTTTATCAATTTGATCTATTTTGATTCATATTTTAAATGTATTAACTCATGTCATTAATTATGAATTCAAATAAAATGAATGTATACCATTTTTTCTGTATCAGAGGTGAGAATATCATTTTGTATAGGAAACACAAAAAGTCAATGTTTAGCAATAGTTGGATTGTATTTATGTCTTTTGTTCCAGATGAAATAAAAAGCTTTCTATCTGTGCTGTCGGACACTGACAGTAAAGGTCAGCGAGCTTTGTGTTTGTTTGTTCTGTGCTGTCTCATAAAAGATGATGAATAAAGATTTTTGTATATAATAATATAATAATAATAACAATCTATTTCTTGTCAACTTTTTTATGTGGCAATCGATTTAAAAAAAGACTTGTACTTCCTCAAAATGGCCACAAGATGGCGTAATAGATTATAGTTACTTCACTGCATTGACTACATAGGACTATATGAACATATGAATGAGTCATTTTCGCAGCTGTGTGTTTAACCATCATTTCATAAACTATTATTTACCTTTGGGATGAATTGCAAAGTGGATCTTAAATATCTTAAAGATCCTCATATCATATCAAATGGCCTGGTCGTGACCTTTGACCCAGACTCCCGAGCCTTTGCAAAACACTGTACCAGACACATGTAGGGAGCAAGTGTGAAACAGGCTCGTGAGCACGACACAACAGCAGCTCTGGATCATGTAGCTTCATACATCACCAGGCACGAACACACAGCTCGCGGCCAAAACACACGATCCCTCTCCGGCACAACGGAGGGAATGGGGCCGGGGGGCCTCCCCTCGCCTCGCCTCGCCTCCCCTCGCCTCGGCGGCGTGAGGCTCAAAGAGCACAAACACACGAGTGCGCTGAAAACGACGGAGGGGCCACAGAAGCGAAGAAAGAATCTGCCTCATCATTTTTAATGCGAACGATCCGTGCGGTGGTTTTGACGGATGCCGACGAGCCTTTAAAAAGACCCATCAATCTGAGAGAGTGAAAAGCAGGAGGGACAGGGGGAGAGAGACGTCTGACAAAGTGTGTCCATATGTCTGACTCGTGTGGCGTCCTCGCATGCGTCCGTGTGCTAATGCATCACAGTTGTTGTTGCTCCTCCTCTTCCTCACAGTGGCCAGGGCTCAGGCCTGATGTTGGTGCCAGATGTGTGCCAGCTCACGTCTGCCTCTCTTTGATGCCCACTGTTTTGATTTAACGGGGCAAACCTTCGTGAGTGGAGCCGACCACAGGCCGGCGACGCTTCAGAGGATCGTAACGCATAAAGGAAAACAGAGCCGGGGCCCGGGAACAGTAGAGCGAGAGGATCACATGACCGCGTGCGCTTCATGTGGTTGGAGGACGCCGGCGGTGGAAGGCAGCTTTTAAACACAGAGGAGGAAAGAGGCAGCGACGCGCTCTGAAATATCCCCCCCAGATGCAGCTGGTGAGCGGCAGACAAACAGACCGCCTCTCTTCTCTGGAGAAGCTCGAACAGGATGTCGAGTCAGAGGAGCGGCCGAATCCGCAGCTCTGATCGATCCCTGCGCATTCTCTCGGCATCGAGCGGCGCGAGGAATTCCGCTCTGCATCAAAGTGTTTTCCAAAGCTTTTGCATTTTGCTTCCTAACTGAGGGGAGTGGCTCAGACGGGTGTCAGCGCTCAGCACCAGGAGCGCAGCTTGAATTCTCCGCATCAGACTGAGGGAAAGGATCTCACTGCTTCCAGCTTTATTTCCCTTGGCAGAGGGAAGAGCGAAGCTTCCGTTAAAGGAAGGAACTGACCCGCGATTCATCAGCACAAGAACGTTTAAAGCACCACAACCCGGTGGCTGCACCTGGATCCGACCGTGTGAATATTAAAACAATGATGTGAAACTTCATATGATGCTCGGAGTCATCAGAAAAACACAAACATCATCATCACAACTAAACAATTCACTGCTGCCATTGCCTTTTTTCAAGAGAGAAACCTACAGTTATGTTATTTTTCTATAAAGTGAATCAACATCATCAACAAAGTGAAATTCTGTTTGAATCGGTAAACATTATTAGAAGCGCCACCGCACAGGACGCAACACAGAGAGCTGCGCCACCTCTGTGTTTAATTTGTTGTAAATAAAGTTGTATATTTCAAGGTATAGTCTGTGGGATCCCTCACTTCATCCAACCTTCTCAGCAAGTCGGAGAACCTCGCCATCATCAACACTCCAGGAAAATGAAAGCAACAACACCAAACTTCTAAAAACACCAATAAACATCCACTTCCTCCAAGACGTCAGATTAATCTGGATCTCACACACTGCACCTTTAAAGGCACATAAGAACAGCTTTCTCTTGACCTTTCAAGTCCTTCCCTAACTCCTCACGACCTTTCCTTGACCTCTTGACACATGTCAGTGGGGTCGGGGGATAATATGAAGACCATTATGAGGATATGCTCATGTACCAGTTTGATTGAGAGGCCCATGAACTGGGCCCCTGACAGGCAGTCCCATGCTGGCAGCTGATTGGCTGATGGTGCTGATGGCTGACTCACAGCACCTGAGTGAGTGGTGAGTCACCAGGCTCCTACGTATAAAACCCCAGGCCCAGGTGTGCAGAGGCCACGTTCTCCTTCAGAGATGGGTGAGTTTGCGCTCATTGTTTTTCATTTCATTTCCTGTCCCTGATGATGTTTCCACGTTGAGATGATGTCATCTAATCCGCAGCGACTGACACACCGGCAGCAAAGAAAGTTCTGATCGTCTTCGCTCATCAGAGCGACGGCTCCTTCAACGCCGCCGCCAAGAAGGCAGCTGTGGAGGTTCTAACGGCTCAGGGCCGCACAGTGGAGGTCTCCGACCTGTACGCCGTCAAGTTCAAGGCCACTGCGACTGCTGAAGACATCATGGGTCTGTGAATTCCATGAAAGTAATGTGAGAATACTTTACAGATGGACGTTAAATGTGTATATATATATATGTATTTTTTTATTCCTCTCTGTGCAGGAGACGTGAAGAATGCCGAGCATTTCCGATACGCAGAGGAAACCAAACTGGCCTGGGAGGAAGGGAAGCTGGCCGCCGACATCGCCGAGGAGCAGAGGAAAGTCACTGAGGCGGAGCTCATCATCTTCCAGGTCAGAGCCTGCATGGCAGGTGGTGTCTTTAAAAATTTTTTAAAAAAGAGAATCCAGAAGAAAGTAAGTTGCAGCGCTTCCCCTCAGTTCCCCATGTACTGGTTCACGGTGCCGGCCATCATGAAGGGCTGGTTCGACCGGGTGCTCACGCTGGGCTTCGCCTACTCGCAAGATAAGAGATACAGCTGTGGAATCTTCAAGGTGAGGAGGCTGGAACAAAGGGCTCGTAATACTCCTTTTGAAAAGGTGCAGTGTGTCAAATCTGCTGACATCTAGTGGTGAAATTGCATGTTGTATTCATCACCCCACCATTCTGAGCATGTAGGAGAACCTATGGTAAACTTCAATTGGCATTAAAACTCAATAGATGTTCACTATGTCCACTCCGGGCCACTGTAAAAACATGGCGGCCCCCCATAGAGACGACCGGCATCACATGTAAATATACATTAAAGGGCTCATTTAAGGGTGATGGGGGGGGGGCATGATGCATTTAGGTGATTATAAGTTCATGTGTTTTGTAATATTTAATATAAATGACTGAAATCTTACACACTGCACCTTTTTAAGCTTTTTGCTGCTTTGCACAGGACAAGAAAAGCATCCTGTCCTTCACCACTGGATCCCACGAGTCCATGTTCAGTGCAAACGGCATCAATGGAGACATGAATGTGACACTGTGGCCACTGCAGGTATTTTAGCATTCAAGGTCCTTTGTTTTTGTTTAATTTCCACTTCTAACACTCTGCACCCCCCCCCCTTTCAGAATGGTATCCTCCACTACTGTGGCTTCCAGGTTCTGGCCCCTCAGATCTTCTGGGCCCCGACTCGCAGCTGCCCCGAGGCCCGTGCGGCCGCGCTGGACGCCTGGCGCACTCGGCTGCAGGGCCTCCTGGCGGAGGAGCCGCTCGCCTTCACGCCCCTGGACTGTTTCGACGGCGAGCGTTTCCAGCTGAAGCCCGAGGTGCACGAGAAACACGCCACCAAGGAGTTCGGACTGACGGTGGGGACCCACCTGGGGAAGCCGCTGCCCCCCAACAACCAGATGAAGGTGGGACTGAAATCTGGAGTCTGAAGATGCTGGACTGTCATTTGGTGCCATGTCTCATTAAAGTCCATACTCTGACTATTTGAGTTTCCTTCTGGCTAATTAAAGGTGGGATGTATGTAGACAACTCTGAGGCCTTCCAGATGGACATGGGCTAAAAGACCCTCCAAATGCGGCCCTTTAAAAAAAAATAAAAAAGCTCTATTTTTAGCACGTGATGTATAGATTTGCTCATGAGCTGCAAAATGAAATCCAGGGAGACTTGAGGAGACTGAGCAGATCCTGCAGAGATTTCTGTACAGGCCTCGAATTCAGTTTAGAAGATGCTTCTTATGCAAAGTGACATTTGAGGGTGGGAATGGAACTCATGACCTTTAAGATTCTATGTGCATGAACAAAAAACTATTAAACTGTGGGAAAGGAAGAATATTGGACACGGTTAAGTAATATCAACACTTAAAGGTGCAGTGAGTAAGGTTTGGTGACAGTAGTTGTATCCATCACCTCAACCCTGTGAACGTGCAGTAGAACCATGGTAAACTTCAGTTGTCTTTAAAAGTCAAATGTTGAGTACGTCCACTCTGGGCTACTGTAAAAACATGGCCTCCCTCGTAGAGAGGACGACCGAAATCGTACACACTGCACCTTTAATGGCATCTGGGCTCATTTTAAATTCTATTGATCTGAACACCCATTGGAAGCAAAATGACGTCGCTCTCTGAAGGGATTTGAACCAAGCTCAGGCAACGGGAGCAGACCTATCGCACCACGTGGGCAAAGTCCACAGGACCAACTGGTTTCGGGTGAGAAGAGGCTCACTCGCTGACCTGAGCCTGTCCAGGCCCGTGATTGGTCATGTCACATGGAGCCAATGTTTACGCCCCATGTCCACACAGATTACAGAAGGTGACAAAAAGCGAGGTGTCTCCTCCAGTTCTGAGACGCGTCCTGTCATTTCAGGCTGTTCCAACTGCTCCTGCCCCAAAGCAGGGGGCTGACAAACCCGTGATTAGCTGCTTTAAGACCTCCGACATTCCTATAGGTGGAGCAGAGCAGGAGCGCTCCACGGCGCCAGCAACGAATCCCACCCTCGGGATGAGTAAATAAAGGTAAGGGCTTTGTTTCCGAGGTGACCTCAGCGTTGTGTTCACGTCCCGTCCCCGAGCGCACAGCTAACCTCTTACTGCAGCTTCCAAACATTCCATCCGTCACATGCACGCTGTCATTGGCCGGGCCTCCCGAGAGGAACGCCCCTCTCTGCGCCGCTGCCTCTGAAGTCGGCTTTGATGGGGGGAAGACGGCGTCTGGCTCTGCAGCCCGAGGTTCCGGGAGAAACCAGCTGAACAAGGGCCCTTTGCTGCGCCACCTGGGTGAAGTGCTCCCACTCTGCAGTCACATGGAGGCGCGAGAGGAGGGCGATGAGCGCTGCTGCGCCGCCGCGGCCTCGGCGCTGTCTGGGGCAGCTAATGTCCTCGTGTGCACTTTGTTTTTGGAACTGCCGAGTTTAAACAAATGTCTCGCATGCCGTCCACATTAGGCTGAAGTGTTTCGCTACCTTGTAAACACGACACGCTGGCGGCCAGAGTCGCGCTCGGCGCTGAGACTCAAGTGGCCGGCCGCTTATTTCCCAGAGAGGCAGCTTTTGTTTGGGTGTGGAGGAAATGAGATGGAGGCAGGGGGCAGGGGGATGGAGGGGTGGTGGTAGAAGAGGGGGTGGGGAGGGGGCTTACACACTTAAGGAAATGGCCTTGTCCTCTCATGTCCACGCCGCCGCCTGTGACATGCAGGAACTTGACGGAGTGCGTATCTCGCAGCTGAGGTTCCACAAGGTCAGCCAGTGTTTGTGTGCACGGAGTCGAGTGGGTTTCTGTCATCGTCCTGTTCGATGCCTCGGCCGCGTCAAACAAGAAAAGAAACGTTTCCATCCCCGTCCTCATGTTTTGATCAACGACGAAAAGATGTGCAGCTTCGCGCCCAAACACCGAGGAATCGCGCTACGACAACGGCCGTGTGCGAACTCCCATATTCACGATGCAACGGTGTGAACGTGTTGTGTCGTGTTTACTGTGAAAATCAGCACAATGGAGGAAGGTGGAGTCGTTACAATGAGCTGAAAATGATGGAAAACCACAGCAGATATTCTGTGCTGATCTGCTCATATATCAACACCGACAACAACAATGAGACTGAAGACTGGAGATGTAGCTCAGATAGATGTAGTTCCTATAGATACAGTTCATATAGATGTAGTTCCTATAGATACAGTTCCTATAGATACAGTTCATATAGATGTAGCTCAGATAGATGTAGTTCCTATAGATACAGTTCCTATAGATACAGTTCATATAGATGTAGTTCCTATAGATACAGTTCATATAGATGTAGTTCCTATAGATACAGTTCATATAGATGTAGTTCCCGTAGATACAGTTCATATAGATGTAGTTCCTATAGATACAGTTCATATAGATGTAGTTCCTATAGATACAGTTCATATAGATGTAGTTCCTATAGATACAGTTCATATAGATGTAGTTCAAATCGATCATCATACATTAGCAGCTCTGACATCCTATTTCTCCCTCCGCCATGTTACTTTTTTCTTTTACTGCTAATTCTGGTAGAAGCTGGACACGATCACCCAAATCACCATAGTAACTAAAGTTTGAAATGAGTGGCATCAACACTGACTCCAGCCGCTGTCGCTGTGTCGAGGTCAAATACCAGTTCCACACAGACTGCCCCGCTGCTGGAGTGTGGATATGTTACCTTTTCTTTTGAATGTGTAAGATGAACCTGAACCTTTGGCCTGAATTCCCACCTGCTCTGTCTCTCTCTCACTTTTTGGCAGACAGACAGATCCGTCATCCCTGCCGTGGTTGTATGCGAGAGCCCAGTGAGCGATAGATGGAAATACTCATATAAGATATTTTTGACGGTGTGAGTGAAAAGCAGCACAACATCAGAGTAAGATGAACTTGGAACCACGCTAACAACAACTTTGGGTCAAACTGGATGAAGCTGCCTCCTGCAAGTAAAGCACAGCTGTGCAGCATGAATGGAAGGTGGAGGATGAGAGGATGAGAGGATGAGAGGATGACAGACTTGGCTGTGTAATGATGGTACTTATGTGCAAATGAGGTCTGACTGTAAAACAACAGGGGTTTTAATTTCGGGGTCGTGCAAAAAGTACTTAAAAAAGTACTGCAATTAATGCTGTTTCATATCAAAAACACCTTTGATTGGAGTGGGTTGAATCAAACATTAAACGTCTCTCACGCCTTTTCAAAAACAAGGGCAGCCGACACACATATCTGCAAAGGTCACTTCCTGTGTGAAATGTTAGACGTCGGTGTGAGTCGGACTCGAGCGATACACGCGTTTGAAACTCGATGACCTCGTCCAACGCAGCGACGTGAACGAGCCCCGCGATAAACACCGAGTCCGGAGCTTTGTCTCGGTGCCTCGGTGTCATTGTGGCGCAGGAGCGGTGGTCCCACAGTGTTTGTGTGTGTAAGGCTCGTACCACAGTATCTGATCCGCTGGCCGTCCTGCTCGCCCATTGTCCATCCCAGTTCTCCCACCCTGGCTGCTGGGAAGTCCATTTTTGGCCGCCTCAATGGGAGGAAGTGGGCACCGTCTTGTACCCAGACAGAGCGAGAGCGGAAGAGCGGGCCGGTTCCACGGAGAACTGAAATACACATCAAAGATGTCAGCCACGAGTTCAGAGGAAGGCTGCAGTCTGAATGAACCTCAGCTTTTTCATCAGAGGAACAACAACACGACACGTTGAGAAAACAGGGTTTTTAGGATGACGTTGACATTTTGAGGCCATTTATTTAGTTTCTTGAAAATCAGTACCAGGCAGCCACATGCTAACTCAGTTTAGCATAGAGGGCGCCATGCCATTAAGTAACAATACAGACCTTGCAGTACCACTGTTTGGCCACAAGGCATTTTCTCTCGAAAGCTCAATTGCCACACTTCTTGTACCAAATCTGTGCTTGGACTCAGTAAATGTGACGCAGAGCCAACTGCTTCTTTAATGCACGAGGACAGAATCCATCTGCAGAACCATGACGTGATATACATTTGAGTTTATGCGCAGATTAAATACATGATACAGAAAGTGCAAATGACTGAGCTTCTGGTTTACTGTTTGCTAAATGGGCATCTGTTTCCCAGCGTCGACACTAGCTACGCTAACTGGCAGCTAGCCTAATGAGCTTGGTAAAGTAAATCTACAACATATTGCCTAATGTGAATAAATGTCTTTTCAGAGAATGTCAAACCTTATTTTGAAAACATGTTCTCCTCATGTTCCTGACATGTTCTCCTCATGTTCCTGACATGTTCTCCTCATGTTCCTGACATGTTCTCCGCATGTTCCTGACATGTTCTCCACATGTTCTTTGCATGTTCCTGACATGTTCTCTGCATGTTCCTGACATGTTCTCCGCATGTTCCTGACATGTTCTCCACATGTTCTTTGCATGTTCCTGACATGTTCTCCTCATGTTCCTGACATGTTCTCCACATATGTGAAGCTGTAGAACATGCTGGTGATTCATGATCCAGAGAAATGATCAGCTGAAACTAGAAAGAAGAACTTTTGATGTTTTCATCAAAGCGGAGCTGATCCGAACCGTCACCAGGAGGCAGCAGAGAGCTGGAGGCTCTGAGCTGAAGTTCTGAAAACAGAGTGAAGTTTCTTTAACCTCCTGCTCCACGTCGGCGTACGTGACCCTGGACGACATGGCTGCTCTTCAGACTCTGCAGGAGAAGACGCTGATCGTCATCGAAGCTCCGGAGGAAACAAAGCTGGAGATTCCTGCTCCCAAAGAGGTGAACCTTGTCTGTCAGCCAGGGGGCGCTGTGATGCTGCTTTAGAACTCTTATCTCAACCCCTGCTCACAATGACATCATAGTGCCCCAGACGCACATATATGGTCATTAGGGCGAGGCACTGGGAAACTTAACCACACCCTCCAAGCAGAGGGACACGCCTTTAACTGCTCATGCAGCCTGATGTGAAGGCGGAGCTTCAAAACATCTCACTCACGCCTCTCACTTCCTGTTCCTCTCCATGTTCCCACACAGGACAGTATCCAGGTCCACCTGAAGGCCGGGAAGGGCCCCATCACCGTCAGCACCTGTGAGATTGGGACAAAAGACGGCGTGACCTCCGAGCCCGCGGGGACAGGAAGTGGCTTCTTCATGACGCTGGAGCAGAGCCGGGTCAGGATGAAGGAGCTGCACACGTGGAAACGCTAAGGTGCGTTTGTTTGCGCCGATCACGGATTCACTGTTTTTATTTTGTTTACGGACCAAAGACCTGATTTCACCCGAGATTGAGCCGAGGAAAACGGGAAGTGAGAAATGCTAACAGGAAGTGTTAGCAGGCTGACTTCCAACCCCTTCCTGTTCGATTCTTTAGATCTGTGTTCTGAAAGCATTGACCCACTACTTTTACATCCAGATGTCTTTGTGTTGTTTCAGAGCTTTGATCCGGTCGCAGCCTGCGGCCGAACACCAGGAGGCGCCAGCTGTCACACGGACATTCGCAGGGGGCGGCGCTGGGGGTGTGGTTATAATGCACAGCAGGAGAAGGCAGAGAAAGTGCAGCTGATTTCGAATCACATCAAAGACTCTGCACATCAAAGACTCTGCACATCAAAGACTGATGTTTTCCATCAGATGTGGAAACAGGACGTGTTTATAGCCGAGCAGGTTTGTTTAGCTTTTGTCAGTTTGACAACAAAACTCTGAGTTTCTGTTTGGTAATAAAAGACGTTTGAGACTGTGATGTCACTTCCTGTTTTCATCTGCCTCATGGAGTTTGATGGTTTGAATCCTGGAGTGCGTCTGTTCCACTTCCATCTCTCTCCAGCAGAGGGAGCAGATGAGCATGTTGAATCTGGTGTCACAGGTTTGAATCTGAGCTTTGAACCGACACGAGTGTGATGGCGCCTCATTGTGGGCGGAGCCTGATCCCTGATGCTAAGCTAAGCTGACGGTAAAGCTGTTCTGACGTAGCAGCTGTGTAAACACCCTGCGTGATGTTTGGTTTCACGTGCAGTCCCTCTGAGCGCCGCCATCCTCGGCATACACACAGGAAGTGGGCGGAGCTACGACTGTGAACCTGAGTTTAACAAGAAGCGCTCTGTTCCTGAAGCTGCTGGGTTCTTCTACTCTGTGGTTTGAATGAAAGGGTGAGACAGAACCGCATGTCTCTCTCTCTCTCTCTGTCTCTGTCTCTCTCTCTCTCTCTCTCTGTGTCTCTGTCTCTCTCTCTCTCTCTCTCTCTCTCTCTCTCTCTCTCTCTCTGAGCAGATGATGATAATGAGGTTTGCTCACAGCTGTAATTTCAGGAGTCATGTGTCTGCACCAGGACATCCACAGTGTGTGTGTGTGTGTGTTGACGTTGGTGGAAAAATGTGAACATGACCATGAAATGTTGAGGAAACCACAAAGAATCTAAATGTTGAGTCAGAGAGAAACTTCAGCTGCTCACTGAAGATCACTCTTTGTTTGTCAACACATCAGCTGCTTGTTTGTTTATGTCAACACATCAGCTGCTTGTTTGTTTATGTCAAAACATCAGCTGCTTGTTTGTTTATGTCAACACATCAGCTGCTTGTTTGTTCATGTCAACACATCAGCTGCTTCTTTGTCAGAGTGAGAAACAAACAAAGTACTGTCTCTGTTCTGTCTCTGGTTCTGTCTCTATCCCGGTTCTGTCTCTGTTCTGTCTCTGTTCTGTCTCTGTCCCGGTTCTGTCTCTGTCCCGGTTCTGTCTCTGTTCTGTCTCTGGTTCTGTCTCTGTCCCGGTTCTGTCTCTGTTCTGTCTCTGGTTCTGTCTCTGTCCCGGTTCTGTCTCTGGTTCTGTTCTGTCTCTGTCTCTGGTTCTGTCTCTATCCCGGTTCTGTCTCTGTTCTGTCTCTGTTCTGTCTCTGTTCTGTCTCTGGTTCTGTTCTGTCTCTGTCTCTGTTCTGTCTCTGGTTCTGTCTCTGTTCTGTCTCTGTTCTGTCTCTGTTCTGTCTCTGGTTCTGTCTCTGTCCCGGTTCTGTCTCTGTTCTGTCTCTGGTTCTGTTCT
>JAFBJT010108269.1:0-20367 GCA_016785325.1 Chascanopsetta lugubris
ATGAATATGATGATAATATATATGAAATGAAATAAAACAAAATTGAGCATAAAATATTCTGGCGTTGAACCAATATTTTCCAGATTTCAACTAAATCAACTTCAAAAAGTAATTTGTTTCATGTTTATTAAATAAAACGATATATTTTGTATTTTTGTTTTGTTTTATGTTTCATACAAGCCTGAACACATGTTTAATCCATTTATGTTTGAGTTTAAAACTATTTTTCAGTATATCAGAAATAACAATAAAAGATATTGTATACAATATGTATAATATTTTCTCATTTTAAATATAATGCATTCATAACAAGAGCTTAGTTATTAATTGCTTAAAATACATAAATATAAGGTTCAGACTAAATTTTTCCACAGCTGCATTTTTTATCTTTAGCAGTACCCTGATGTGCACACTAGGGGAAGCTGCAGCACAGCCATTAGCTATGTCAGGGCTTCAAAGACGCTGCACTGCATGACCACATGAAAGAGAAACATCAGCTGAGTGAGTGAGACTCAGTCTATTTGTGTGGGTTTTTTTATTCCTTGTATAAAGAGACTGAGTGGGTTGTGTGAGTTCTTGATCCTGTGGACTTTAATTTTCCAGTTAATGAGTCAATTAAGTTCACAGCAGATAAACGTTGCATCATCAGCCCGAAAATGTGTGCTGTATCTGTTAATTATGCGGGATGATAATGGAGAGACACGCGCACACACACACACACACACACACACACACACACACACGCACACACACACACATACACCGCACACACACACACACAGCGGGGAGGTAGAGGATGTTTGTGAAGTTTCCCATTTGCATATCTCACGGTTGCTATGACATCAGATTTTCACCTAACCACATCAGGGTATTGACGTCAATGGCGCGGTCACGGTATTGACAGGAAGTCACTTAAGGAGTATTGTTAAGGTGTAGCGGTGAAATTGCTGACGCGGCAGTAAACGACCTCAATGACCTTAAAGAGCGTACAGCCCATTATCTCTTTTCGCAGAGATGTTGTTGTTGTTGTTGCTGCTCCGTCTGCATTGTGACCGTGTTCAAGGTATTTATGGAATGATCCACTGCTGCTCCGAGGCCGGATCGCAGGGCCGGGAGCTCCAGCAGAGGGCGCCAAACTCCATTTAGGTTCTCCTCTGTCAAAACCACCCAAGTGACATTGCACCATCTTTCCCATTAGACGAAGAGACAACATGGGACTCGACCCCATGACCCTTGGATTAAGAGTCTGACGCTCTACCAACAGAGCAAATGTATTGGATCAACCTAAGCATAGCTTTCATTTGATTTATGTGATCGGAGCAGGTTGTGCAACAAATTGCCCCTAGGGGATAATAAAGAAAGAATGTACCAGAAGGTTTGAGCCGTACAAATACTGTGTGACTTCCTTTGATGTACAAAAATACTTATATCTCTCAAGACTGTACAGAGATACCGGTTTCACTTATGGCCAGAACTGGAATTTGCCGCAATTTCACATCAAATGATCAAAATCTCGAGGATAAACATCTTGGGAATTGGTCCATTTTAGCCAATAATCATGCATCAGACTACACTGGTCGACCTTTGACCTTGTGCGGCTGCACGCAGACGTTCTTCTACCGTTTGTTTCTAGCACTGTCAGATTTAGTTGCAGTCTTGCAAAGCGAAAGTTCAGAGCCTTCGGTTGCGACGATACCCCGAGAGGAGTCTGTACAGGACATCTGGATTTGAGAGGTTTAACCTCTTCCTCCGTGTCAGACTGGTGAGTTGCGATATTGTCGGGTCTCAGCTTTGAATCCAGGTCACTCGAGGATGATGGAAGAGAATCGTCCTGAAGCCGCTCCGGTATCAGCTGGATTTACGACTCGGGTTGTTGTGGCGGTACAAGGTGAAATGTTGCCTGTGTGTCAGGTCACAGGGACTTTACAGAGAGTTTTATTTTTTAAGGACGTTGCTGCTGCTCGAGCTGCTGCTGCTGCTGCTGCTAGGAAACCTCCCTTACGTCTTGATGGTGCCAACATCGCGTTTCTCTCGGGAAGAATTATCCAAGTAACGGGAATTGCGGCGCACGGCTCTTGGAATTCTGCCCAAAGAGTAAAAAGGTTTCTGTCGTCAGAGCAAAACATCTTCTTCCTGGTGCTTTCAGAGACCATTTGGAAAACTACAGTTGAGCTGTGATCTGCTCTAAAAGAGAGAACTTGGTGTTGCAGAGTGATCTCTGGTTCACCCTCCAGCTCGGTTGGAACCGTCCTGCTGGATTCAAGAGTTCTTCCATCACCGAGGGACACCGCGCTTTGGACGTTTTGGACTGAATTCTGGATCTGAATTCTTTTAGAACCACCTCATCTCCAAATTGGAATAAAAGTACCTTATAGCGTGACCTGTCTTGAAGTATGAGACCTTATAATGTGACAAGTTCCAAATACAGTCGGCTACAGTGGAGGAGGCGCGACCGAAATGAAAAATGCCAGGCTTCGGGATCAATAGAGCCACCGAGCGACCGTCTCCTCCTCAGAGACGAGAAGCTCAGATGGAAAGTTTGGTGGAGATGAGCCGAGCCGAAGCAGAAGAATCAATCATGGCTGATTTCTTCATAACGACCTGACTTGAAAATGGGGCTGACATGAGCAATGACAAGCTCACGGGTGGAGGCAGAAGAGGGTTTTTCCTGAGGCGCACGCCCTCCATCATGCTCCCAGGTTAAATGCATGATGGGAAATGGTTCTGTGACGAGTGTAAAGCTCAGCGGCTGACAACCACAACAATGCAGGTGACTGGTACAGCTCTGTTATCACCACAGCGTGGTCCACTGTGGAGAACCACCATTCACAATGTCCGTCAAGTGGAGGCGGAGAATAAATGTGCGGCGGTTTAAAACTAGGGCAGCGGGTTCCTCAATGTTAATGGTCCGGTCGGTACTTCTATCATTCAAATCAGGGGCAGGTCCTCAGTGTGGAGTCCGCCATGTTGGCCCCAAGTGGCAACCTTCAGGGCTGACGGATGAGGCTAATACTGAGGTGGAAGAAGTGTCAGTTCACAGGGTGGCCACTTGAGGCTGGCTCCAAAGGCGAGTCACTACCCACAGACTCCCATGTTGAATTGAACATGTTTAAAGCCTGGTACAAATGACGGTTTTGGTCTATATTTGGAATACAAATATTTCTTCTAATTGGTTTATTTTCTTTGTAGTAAGCTTTGAAATTGTGCATAATTATGGGGCGTGGCCCTGAATCAGGAAGTAGGAGGAGTAAGCTCTTTGCAGAAACCAATGGGTGATGTCACGGACACTACAGTCATCTTTATACACAGTGTATAGTTGCACCACCATGTTTGTACAAACAAATAAGGTGCAAAATACACTACACTACCACTAGATGGCATTCCATTCTGCCCACAATACGAAAAATGTCTCTTTCATGTCATGTATCTTTAAAATGAACATGTTGTTATAATAAATCCAGCCATCTTGGTCTTGGTACACTATCATAGTGATCATTCAAGTACTAAAATAACCTTTTCCAGTAGAGTACTGCATAAAATGTGCACTCCCATGTTATGCAATATATGTGAAAAACCTAATATACATATATTCCCCCTGCCTCTTCCTGTACAAAAGTTTAAACCATGCATATTTATAGAGTATTTATAGCACCGCGCAGAGTGATGACTCATCCTACACCCGGGGGCATTTACTAATTTTGAGTCCAATGACTGTTCTCTAACCCGACAGAGCTTTTCCATTTATTAGTTTATTCAAACATAAATAAAAATTCAACATACACTCATCTTTTCAAAGTCTAATAATACGAATAAAGATTTGATCACCTCTGTTTCCGCAGCATCTAACGGAAACTCAAGCGTTTCGGTCGGGTGTTCTGTTGCTAGGGGCAACCCCCTGCTGGCACACGTCCATCGCAGTTTAACCGGCATTGTTACATCCCTCATTTTGTCAGATCTGCGTCCAGGCAAATATTGACAGGCGTCTTTTATCAGCTCGCCCCAAACGCACCCCCCCACCCCCCCTGTGGCAGCATTATCTGTGGGTACAGCTGTTTCCTGATTGTTGGTTTCTGGTTTATTGGTGTTTTCTCTATGATTCGCGCCATTGGGGTTTTTGTGTTTGAATCAATGTACCTTTACTTGAGTCGATTAATTACAGATTAATTAAGATGCTGTGCTTTGTATGGGAACACAACACCATGCAATCTCTCTCTCTGGTGAGCTCCTGCTATGAATTCTAAAAGCTACTTTTTTTTTTTTCCTTTCTTCATACCTCGCTTATGTAACCTCATCATTCCCGGGTTCGTAGGCCAATCGGGTGTGATGCCGTTCTTTTTTTTTTATACTTTGACAATCGATCCCAAGGCCATGTTTACTTTAACTGGAAGTGTGTTTAGCTGGCTGCAAACCTGTACACTTCCACACATGGTCAGGACAAGATAAAAACAAGGACGCGTGCGGGAGATTGTGGTTTGCACATTCACCCTCGCAAACAGACCTTGAAAACACGTCATGCCTGCGACTTCACGGCACGCATGTACACGTCAAGTTCCGTGTTGTCTTGACCTCGTCAACGAAGAGTCTTTCACATAAAAGATAGATCGTAAACTTTCTCTGAACCTGCAAAATAGAGGCAATTAACACCCTTTGGCAGCGAGATGTTGTTACTCACCGACGCATCGTGTCACGTGTGATAAAAAACAAGAAGGAAAACAACGGCACCATAGATCTCGGTGAGGTAATAATTATTATTTGGTTCATCTGTGCAATTTAAGGGGAATTCTTGTTTAGAAAGGTGACGAGCTAAGAGTAAAAATTTACTAAAGACTATTGACCAATCAAGGCCCTCGTGTAAAAAACAAAACAAAAATTCAATTCCTTCATTTTGAGAGCAAGGTGACTCATTAAAATAATGTTGAGAACAACAGATTGCACTTTTTGGGCTAGTTCCTTTGTGAAATCACCTTAACATTCCACTTCCTGTCACAGCCCGACTCTCACACTTCATAATTACTGCATAGCTTTGCATAAACCCAGCGCAGCAGAAGGTGTTCGGGTGCCCCGCGGTGAGGAGCGGTTCCTCTGCAATGCACAGGAACATGGATCTTCTTCAGGCAATTTGTTTTTCCAAACTCTGACAGGTAAGAGTTTTTTTTAATCATGCAAAGTAGCAGAAACTGGCCCAAGACTGACGAGGAAGAGGCTGCATGATGAATGGTGCTCCTGTGTGAAATGTTCTACCTCCGCGAGCAGGAACAGGTGATCCCGTGGAGCAGGAGAAGAAGCAGCCTATAGGACGGAGGAGGAACATATGGTCCGGATTTTAAAGTTAATGAAGTGGGTCAGTTTAGCATATTCAAAAGGTCCAGTTCATGGAGTGGACAACCAGAGCACAGTGACCAATACAGAGAAAAGTAAGTGTGACCAACTGTTTTCACCCACACACTTTCTTTGTTTTTGCAGCAAAATCGAAATAAAATAAAAAAAATCACCTCCTCCTACTGGACCCTCAATAATGTATTGGCTTCATAAGAATCTGCCAAACCAAAACGAAAAGAATATGAACTTGCAAAGGTCAGAGGTGATGAGTTAAAACTTTGGGAATAACAGAGTAATTAGCATTTTCTCAAATGTGACCTACTTATTTGGAAAGTAGCAGTATCAACTTTAGCCAAAGTACTTTTACTTGTGCGACCAAAAGATACCATAAATACTTATACAGTTTATATCTATCTATCAGGGCTCTCCCTAAACAATGGAACGATGGTGCCGCACCAACGCACCACAGTCGCAGCGCCATTGTGCCAGTTTTCAGATTTAGGCCGTTATACAGCGGCTCGATCCGCGCACGCAGACACACACGCGATGGCGCTCGTTCACGTGAAGACTGAGAGCACGCGTCAGAAAGTACTGCGCGGATCGATCTCCGCACACTTGAGTATATATACATAAATATATATATATAAAAATATATATATATATATATATATATATATTTGTGTGTATAATTCTACGATTGCAATTCAGACATGCTTTAGATCCCTTTACATATCTATATATGATAGTAATACATTTCCCTACGGCTGATATATATGTCCTATATTATTTATAGCTTTTCTGCACTGATATAACATCATGAGAGAACGGCACAATTCGTCATTAGTGCCAATGCAAATATTTCAAAAACAGAAGCCCACTAAGAAAGGTACCACCTGTGCCTTTAATTCCAGAGGTCATACATGTTCCAGGGAATAATATTCTATGCATGCTCTTCATCATATATTCCCTTTTCCCCTTACATACCGAGAGGATTTACTCCGATCTTATGACATGCACGCACACACGAGCGCGCACTCTCACACACACACACACACACACACACACACACACACACACACACACACACACATGCACGCACACAGGCCAATATCTTCACTGACTTCCTCACCCATGCAGGCTGCCAGCCCTGAGATCAGGCCTCCCGTCCTGCTCCCCCGGGGTTAATTATGTTCACTTTACCAGCCGTGACTCACTTTCTATCTGCCTGAGAAGCCTCGCGCAGCAGCGGCTACAAGCCCCGGCATCGCAGCTGTTATCGCTAACAAGTAGCCCCTCCAATGCAGCTCCTCTGTTCGCACGTGACATATCACAGCCATGTCAAGGATGGCTAATTAAAATGACTGACTGTGCACAGGAACGGATGTGAAGCAGGTAGGTGAAGTGGACGCGGCGCGGTGGGCATGTTACCGTGCTTGCTGTTTAAACTCAGACCGACACTTCCCCCACCTCCCCCACCACCCCACCCCCCCACGCTCGGCCCCATTTTGTGCGTGTGTTGTCGTTCTTTTGGTTTCCTGTTAGCGTGTCAGGGAGTATTCGTCCCTTCTCTCTGTCCATTAAGCAGGGAGATCCTGACAAGAGGGATTCCGTGTTTTTGCTCACCCTCACTCCCTTATCTGCTCTCCCAGTATTCCCTCATAACAAAGATATAGAGAAGCGCTATTCCAAATCAATTATACAGCACATGCACGGGGATTCCACTTCCATAACAGAGGCTACGGGTACGAGATAATCTTGTTTTTGCCTTAGCTTTTTTTTAATACATCCGGTTACTTAAGGTTTACATAATCGGCTCATGCATCCACAGAGAGATCTGACATAGTAATGGAAGAGGTGAAGTGAAGAGGAGGGTAAATCATACCTGACTTTAACTGTGGGGTTTCACTTTTAACTAATAGAGGACCATTTTTACAATGTTCACAATTCACTTTTACATTGTAAAAAAAAAAAGTTTGTCCTGTTTTAAAGCAAAATGCCAAAATGCTAGCTCTCTGATGTTTAACTATCATTTTAACTAAATGTTTTTTTTCCAAAATAAAAATGAAAGAAAATCGACCTAATCTGTGTCAGCCGGGGGGTTGGGGGTGGGGGGGGGGGGGGGGGGGGGGGGGGGGGGGGGGTCATTATGAGATCATAGTGCCCCGGATGTAAATATATGATCATATGGTCCCTACACTGCGAAACTTGGCCACACCCACTAAGAAGAGGGACACGCCACCTCCACAGGCCTGCCAATCAAGGGAAAGTGGGCTTTTAGGAAGGAGGCGGGGCTTTAAAGATATACTGGCTAATTCCAGATGTGTCAGACAAGAAGAGAGGGATCTTGTATTTACGTTTTTTGAAGTGCAAACCATTATGAATACCATACAAGGAGTTAAGGGATAAATAGAAGAAGCTGAAAATGGACGTAAGCACTACCGAGGTACAACTCTGTCGTTAGCTGAAAATGGTCCCTGACTTAATCCATCTGTTTTGGGAGAGAATCTGAGAGAAGTCACTCACCAGCCTGAGAGAGTACTGGAGCGGTTTGCTCAGTAAGAGCAGAAATGCCAGATTCACGAGAGGGAGCATGTAGACGGGTGGTTTTCCACCTCTCTCTGCTCAGAAGTAAAAGAATTCTCACCGAGTGGAAGCAAAAGTACTTGATTGCAGTGATTGGCGCCAAATGGTGCCCCGAGAATTCTCCAGGTCCTTTGAAAGAAAAAAAAAAAATCAAGCCGAACCCTTCATGTTGCCTGCAACTCCAGGTTTTTAAAACTTCCACCCTCTACTTTACCCACATGTCAGTATAATTACCACAAGATGAAATACAGTTTTTTGCAAATCTATAGAATAAATGCTTGTTACTTCCGTGTATATCCAACAGTGCAGTAACTCCTGGTGCTGGACCACACATGACCAAAGGTCATATGTACTCACAGATATCCCGGACTCTGCAACATACATGTAGTTTGCACCCAGAGTGTGAATCTGCCAGTCAAGGTTAAGTCCACAGGCTGCGGCCTCCACATCCCAGAATTCTGTTAATGCAAAACCCGAAAATTAAAAACAAGAAATAAATGAGTCATAGAGGAATGTACCCAAACAGGTACTGTAGTTTAATGTAGTTTGAGTATTTCAAGCAGCTATTTACAGTATTTGGAGTTTTACTTCAGAGATCATCTCCTTCGAAGACATCAATGTTGCATTAATTTCACGCAAAGGGTCTAATGTGATACAATATTTGAAATCAATTAAAGTGATCATTTGTGATCATTTCAATCAAATTAAACGGTGCAATCAATGTGCATTCCATGAAACTTATTCGGATCCAACTCCCGAGGTAGAAATACAGTTTAGAGCAGGTTATTCCCAGTTATGCCCACGATGCCTCTGACTGTCAGATCATAATATCATTTTACGTCTTAAGCCGTGAGCATTCACTCAGGTGTCTGTGTGCGTGTGTGTGTGTGTGTGTGTGTGTGGGGGGGGGCAATAAACAACCGGCCTGTGTCTACTTGCATTCATGGTTCCCCTCTGCATTCGCGAACAGCTCCGTCTCGTGCCCACTCGCCCATAAATCTCCCGGTTACTTGACTTGTTAGCCACACAGGGGCGCCGTTTGTTTACGCGGAGCACTCATTTGCAGCCGAGAGCCAAAGTGAATCGAGTCGGAGAGTAGCGCTGACACGTACTGTATTGCGTCTTATACTACCTGGCTGCTGCTGCTGTTGCTGCTGCTGCTGCTGCTGCTTCAGGTGTCAGAGAGAAAACAGCAGAAGTTGGAGCTCGTTAGCAAAGTTTTCATCCCGTCACGTCTGGGCCTCCTTCACTTTTCCGACTTCTTGTGATAAACATAAACGATTTTCTCTTAAAATAACTTCCCCGCTGCTTTCTCTCACTTTTAGCAACCAGTCCCTTCCTTCGCTGTAGCCTAAAGCTATGTCACTCAAAGCTTCTACCTGCGCTCCATCTTCTTCTTGGCTTCCCGCTAACACGGTTCAAGCTGTGGTTTGCTTCCTCCTCGCTGGACTTCATCATCAGACCAACCTGAACGGCCTCCCAAGAAGCTTTATTGATCACCGACTCCATCCTCGCAGCCTTCCATCAGAAAGCCCGTGTGTTTTTTGAGCCTGAGGTGGCAACGCAACCGGAGGCAAGGTCAAGTAAGTGAGCATGCCTGGATTATAAAGAGGGCCGGGAGTGGATCTCCAAAAAGAGCACCATCCCGACGCCCCCGTTTATGTACGTGTGTGTCATTAATCTTAATCTTAAAAATCTATGTATATAAGTGATGTCTAAAGGTGAAGCTGACCCGTAAGGTGGTAAATTAATTGGGTATGTTATGGCCAAGGTGGCAGTGACCTTAATATGTTATCCGACTGTATATTGGAAATATCTGCAAGGTGTCTCCGGGTCCACATTTTCAAGGAAATAAGAAATTGCTGCCTTTTTTTTTTGGACTTTATCTCCAAAGAATGTTGGGAAAAGGGGATACTGGTTAAGGTTAGTGGTTAGGGTTTAGGGTTTAGTGTTAAATGTTTAGTAATAATAACAATAATAAGTAATTTATTTGGTTGTTTATTATGTATTCAAGTAATACATTTAAATTTTCAATTAGATTTGGATTTAGAAGAAAAAAAATGTATTACGAAGAGGGTGATGCCCAGATAGTCCGACAAGACGCGTTGTTTGAGTGTATTTGTCCCTGAAAAACACTTAAGTAGAGTTGTGTACTCACTGATGTTACAGTACTCCGTCATTCCCTGTATTTTAATAATATTGCACATTGCATAATATTGACATGAAGCGCTCCAGTTACATTGTGTGATTTTGTTGTCTACAGTGGAGGAACCGACAGCGTGGGATAAACCATGTGGGCAGTGTTTGCGCTTCGGGAAGCTGCAAGTTATATTTGCACCTTTTTAAAAGCTGCTTTAATCAATATTTGGCAACAGATAAAAAGGTCAAAAGACTTATGCAACACACTTAAGTAGTGTTTAAGGTCAGGGAAGTGTTGTTGGTGACTATGCCGCCCACCACCTTGTCTTGTGGAAGATGTCTTTTTATTGCAATGTGAAAGTGAGGGCTGTCAAACTATACAGCCCATATCCTTCACAAATAAAATAGAATAAAAGAAATCAAAGAAAAATAAAATGAAGCATTGGCTTTTGATTGTTTTTGACCAATTCAATCAGCTTATCTGTCAACTATTAACAATCTTGAAAAGTATACACAAAGTGATGAGTCATATTAATGTATATACATATTTTTTTTCCAATTCTGGCCTATTTTAAACACTTCATTTCCATTCTGCATGAAGACACAGCCCTCATTTCCATCAGGCGAGAAAAGGGAAAAGCACATCATCTTAGTTTCCTGTGAAGTCATTCTTGAAACCCCAGAGTGTATCAAATATAGAATGCATCTCTATCAGCGCAGGGAGGCATCATGGGAATGAGAGAGGGGGGGAGGTATAATCGAGAAGAGGGAGGGAGGGAGGGAGGGAGGGAGACAGGATGTTCAGAAAAACAATCCCAGAAAATCCCTCTCGCAAAAAAGTCCCAGAAAGCCTGACAAGTTCCACATAACTTGCAGTAGTGTAGTTTTACTGTTGCTGGATCAGAGGCTCCTGATGCTGACTGGGCAAGAAGGTGATGGCAAGTACACAATGGGAAACAGTCTCTCCATTTAAGCAGCTTCTTAACCTTTTGTGCTTTAATGTTGCTGCTGTGCTTTTGCCTTAGTTTGGGTTGGGGACCACCGGCTGTCCCGTTTACGTTGTTCTAAGTGTATATCAGGCAGGTTAGGGGGAGTGAACTGGGTCTGGCGGTCCATTGAATACATCTGTGTTAAAAGAAGTCGATTGTGCCGTCTTCTGTTCTTTTTGTTGAGAAATGTTCAACTTCCGAGAGACTAATATGGAACCAGCAAGTAGTTCAGTTGGTTGGCTGAGTGGTCGGTCATTTGGTGGATTAGTTTGTTGGTGGCGATATTGGTTAGTTAGCTGATTGGCGGATTGGTGAGTCAGTTGGTTGAGCACTGAATCAGTCATTTGGTTGGTTGTTTTGATGTTTGGTGCGTCGGTCGGTTGATGAGTGGATTAGTCCACCAGGGGGATGGTTGAATGATGAGTTGGTAAATTGGGTCAAAGGTTGGTAGGTTGGTGAATCAGTTGGGTGCTTGGTTAGTTGGTTGATTGATTGTTATGGAACTGCTACTCCAAATCTAAAATTACGGGTTGAGTTGAATGCTTTTACATTCATCCACAGTAATGTAAAATTGAGTTAACTAAGTTCATTGGTTTTATGGGAGTGAATAATAACAATCGTGGTGCCTATGTGGCTAGATTAGGATTTGGGAGGTTCTCCAAGGAGATGTTCTTGACTCCTCATATCATTATTCATGAGGTATTTGGATTATTTCTTATCAGTTACAGATTGACAGAGAAGCAAAGCTGCTTGAACACAACATGGAACTGAAAACATGAGAAAAGAAAATATTCAACGGAAACAAACATTTCATTTGAGTTTCCCTTCAGTCTCTCTTCTTACATGACAATACTACATTAAATAAAAACAACCGTGCAACTAACTTGTTTATATTTTGTGTGACGTGCAGATCCCGACTTAATAAACATCTTCCTTGTACAACTAGGTCAAGTTGGAACTCCGCTTCTAAAAGCCACTGCTGATGTCAGTTTCTAACACTCGTGATGAAATCCCAACCTGTCTAGTTCAAAGTCAGCGGGGTGGACTTCTGAGAGAGCCAGGTCCATAATCTGTGAACATGGTGAATAAACAGGAGCCTGGAATATCACAGTAAACATAACTGACACGAGGAGGAAGGTGTCCTGTGCAGCGCTTATACCGCCCTCTGTACTTGCAATAACAAGATGTATCTGCGTTGAATGCGACAGTGAATGGCGCCACGGCGTCGGTGGCTCTCTGAGGAAGGTGTTATTTTATCCTATTACAGAGTTAGTGCTCCTGCTGCTATCGAGCGGGTGTAAACACGCTGTGAGGACGGGTGTGTAATACATACTGTGTGTCAGCATGAATGCAATGTACACAACAAAGATGGGAGGAGCACATGTTTATTTTACGCTTTTATATATTTATTGGACAGACTTTCAGTCAGGCGCCAAGGGTAAAAAAGTTAATGGACCAAGTTCATGAAAATCTGTTCAATAACAAACTAACAAACACATTTCCTTTAGGACCATGGTCATAACCATGACTCATGTTTTTTTTTTATTTGATCCAATCAGATTCGGTTTCATGTTGTCACTATGGGATGGCACCAAGGAATTGTGTATGACAATCATGTTGCTATCACCTACAAAGGTTGTGCCAACTGATTAGAATACATACGAGGAGTTGTCCTCTCACCAGTAGGGTCAGAGGTTCAACTCCCGTCTTCCCCATTCCAGATAATGAAGTGTCCTTGGGCAAGATACTAAACACCCATGCACTCATAAATCTCTTCCAATCCCACGGACTCACCAACAGTGGTAAAGATCTAATGGTGCAATGCAACTTGGGAGGCAATGACGGAGGAGGACCTAGAAGAATTTATGTGACCTCTGTTGGAGCTACTCCTTCATGACCCTGCGACAAAGGATGGATCAAGATTAAGCGATATATCGAGTGCTTTGCTAATGAGCAAATGTCCGCTAACACTTCTCGATGGTGCTGGATGGAACCTTCTGTTCAAGAGCACGTTCGACACTCTGCTCACGCACTTTGAGTGATCACAGAAACCTAATGAAGGTATCTCTATGTAGCCTTTGATTCCAAAAAACAAATAAGACTGGACTATGGAGTCGAGTTTAACGTTGATGACTGACTCTTCCAACTGCTGAGCGAACTTCAAGAACTTTAAAGGACAGTCTACCACATAGAATGAGTGCGTAATCGTAAAACATCCTCATCATTTACAGACATTTATAGACAGTGAATACTCTTTTGGTTTTGGTCCATTGATGGGTCTGGACCATACCTTGAGGTCCTTTTGATACCTGATTGGACTATACTGAAAATTCCAACATAAAGTACTGTCAATGACTTTGAAGAGAACTGTCTCTAATTGGACTTTCTGCAGTTTGAATTAGTAGTAAAGTCTCTCTGTCAAACTCATTGACTCTATTCTTGCAAATAACTACTCCACTGATGCTCCAAATAACTTTTCAATACGATACCATATTTTCCATTGAAATCACTAAAACTATTTCTAGCCATTCACATATACCTAGATTATATATTGATGAAACCTAAATCTCAAACATAATTTCGACTTGCCACCCCTGCTTTGCGAGCATTTCATGCACGATGGTGGAAATTACATCAGTTGGGTTACAGGTGGTAGGAATCTATTCCCTGTGCAGCGGGCGAAGGATACAATTTTGATTGTGCAGTGAGATACACCGGGCCAACAAAGATACTTTAGCGCTAACTACCGTCACATCTTTAAATAATTGATGCTGATTCTCCGAGAATAAAAATTAACAACTGCCTGTGAGCCAGCTGGAGCCACATGATGAAGGAAGGAAGGAGCACTGCGGTGAAAACATGGCTGTTCCTCCCCGGGAAAGCATCTCGGCGAGATAATGAACTCTAGATAGGTGCAAGACTTTTTTTTTTTTTTTTTACTCAGACCCCGCTCATCATTTCTCGCATCTAACCGCACTGAGCGGCTTTAATCCCCCTTACCGCCGTACAGTAAATCTGTTAGTGCGCACATTAACATTCCAAAGACTTCAGCGCGCCAGTAAAAGGAGGATGGATGCAGAGAGCTTGGACTAATCCCAATACCCCGGACAACGGGAAGAGGAAAAAATAATTAATCGTGCCTAATTTGCTGCTATCTAAACAGAGATTGGATTTCGTTTAATGCTAAACAGGCCAGTCCAGGAAATAAACACATTCCTAATTTAAAATGCTCCCCAAAGTGCTTCTCTCTTTTCTCTCCGCTCTCGACAAGAAATATATGCAAATGACAGCATTTAGATTTCATTCCCTGCACTGAGAGGAAATAGTGGAAGATCCCTGTGGGGGTTTCAACTCTTAAACAAGCCTGCTTCATTTTTGTTTTTTAATTCGTTCAAAAGCTTCATCCCCTGATCCACTCCATCCAGATGTTTTGAAGGGACCCTGGTCACTGTGCATGTCGGCCTGGGTTTTATTTTTTTTTGTTTCTTTTTTTTTTTCAGTCAAATGAGAAATTCAGGAGTAGCGGATGCTGGGAAACTCAACAGCCTGAAGGGGTAGAAAGGAAAAAAAAACAGTTTGAGAGGTTCTCTTGAAATCTTCTGATCAGCATGGAGAGAAAAGACAGACGGATGAGTGACAGAAGTAGAACATGGATCTGTGACAGGATCCGCTTTATTTGCATCAGAACGCTATGTGTGATGTAACTTGATTGGCACTTTAAATGGACTGTTCTCCATGACCTCTGATGATGCAATATCTCGCCAAGAATGGAATGACTGCTCACCATCGGAACCCATCCATTCGCATGCAAAATGTAAAGGGGGGTGAGATTGGACGCACAGCAGATCCATGGCAATTTTAATGACATGCCAATTTTTCTACTAATTAATAATTAGAGAGCAGCATGACCTTATAACTAATAATCATGTTTGAATAAAGTACATTATTCCTTCATGTCAGGTAGTTCAGTGGGTTGGTTGTGTGGTCGGTCAGTCTGTGGATTAGTTTGTTGGTCTGGATATTGGTCAGTTAATTGATTGGTGGATTGGTTAGTCAGTTGGTCGAGAACTGAACTGGTCATTCAGTCCGTTGTTTTGATGGTTGGTCGGTTGATTGGTGGATTAGTAAGCCAGGGGATTGGTTGATTGGTTTGTTGGCTAGTTGGGTCTGTTGGTGGATCGATGGGTCATTTGTTTTGGTTGGTCGATGAGATTGATACTGGTTGGTCGATTGATTGTTGGTCAGTTTTTTGTTTGGTCAGTTTGTCGGTTGAATGGTTGATTGATTAGTTGGTCAGTTAGGTGATCAGTTGGTGGGTTGGTGGATCGGTTGGGTGGTTGGTTAATTAATTAGTTGTTGATTGGTTGGTTAGTTCGTTGATGGATTGATAGGTTTGTTGGCATAATCATGCAAATATTACTGAAATATTCTTTCACAAAACTTGGGATGCTTAAATGACCAATACACAACCTCAATACACTCAACCATGAGTGTTCACAGTTTGATGAGTGATGTCAAGGGCAATTTTACGCCTTGGCTGAGGTGTGTGCTCTGCTCTTAGCTATTCGAGAATTCAAAACACATTCAACAGACTAATTTACTAGAACGTGTCAAGAGACCTTTCATGCACAAGTGGAGCCATGACTGTGGAGCTGTTTATGCCATTGTTGATGAAATAGACGGCTGAGGTCCTGGGGGCATGTCAGGCCATCACAAGGGGCGAAAAATAATACTTTGTTCCTCTGACTACTTTGTGTTTAGAAAAAGAAAGTCTACATTCGAAAAACAGATGAAAGTGTCACAACTCCAAAAAATGTTTATTCATTGTTAATGAACTTTTAGTGAAATTGTTGTGAAACAGTCTTTTCTAAATCCACTGGAGCGTTACCCTCTTAGTTGTGAACCGCTTTGTGGAGCCGTGAAATCGGTGCTCGTGTGTGGGACGTGGCTCCTGAGCAGCAGAACGACTCAGAGGAATATTTAAAAAAAAATAAAAAAATATCAGAGCCTCGCGCAACATTCTCACAATTACGTTACGATAACCATGCAGTGCCAAAAAAGGGCCCATTCATCCCAACAATGGTACGAGTATTCATCCACCGCTGTGGTACCAGAGCCTGAACTAAAACTATTTCAAGCCTCTCCACCAAAACACGCGGCACTGTTGCCAAAAAACGAAGCTGCCGTCACCATGGCAATGCAAAGTTGCCCAAACTCGACAGATTGCCCTTATTCACAAAGCATGAGCCAAGGGAAGCACCTGCGAATGTTTGTTTCAAACCCGCGGCATCACTTCAGTGTATTAGTACTGGGAAACTAATACCAGGGTGCATATAGGTGGTAATAAAGCCAAGCAACTGCTGCAGAGGGACACGGTTTCTTATTAGATTTATGGCCTCAATATAAAGGATATGAGCGCCATATTGACTAAATGCTCCCTTGGATTCCGGGCGTCCTCAGTGGCCTCATCACTCGGTATCACACAAACCCAAAGTTTTATACCGACAATATTGCCGCTACATCATTTTGACGAGGACTCCTGCTGTAACAAGGCCAACTTAAGAAAGCGACATCCTCATGGGGCCGGTTTGTTGTGAATGGTTTGATTCCATTCATAAATGTTTGTTCCCGATGTCAACAATAACTGTTTCATTATATATGCGTGATCACCCATATGAAAATGTGATATATGACGTTTGTGTCCTTAAGATACATATAGACACAAACACGCGTATATATTTAAGGTTTTACTATTGAACAACCTTGTTTACAAATACATTTATTTTTGTTTTCTTACATACCTGATAGTTAATGTTGCTTAAGAATGTGGATTTATTGTTATTATTATTATTATTATTATTATTATCATTATTATTATTATTATTATTATATTTATTTATTTATTTACTTGTATATATTCTCATCAATTAAACGCTTGAAGGACTGCATAGGTTAATATTTAACTTGCACTATAACAATATAGAATTCATTCATTCATATAGTATGTATATGTTGTAACTTATATGAACATCGTACATTACACCTACCAAAATATTGCAGTTATTACATTTGCATATGAGCGTAAAACTAAAACAGATATTTGAGCAAGTCAGAGAAACTATCAAGACTTAAGTTTTGATAAAAACAAACAAACATTTGCCGATTTCCTATTAGCATTACAGGGAATCATCGCCACCTACTGTTAGGGAGTGCGAATAAACGTCACTCCGACGCATAAAATAAAAAAATCCCCTTGAAGATAAAGGGGATGGTGGCTGTGGCTCATGTGGTGTCAGAGGCGAGTGAAGAAGTCCTGTGACAAACTATCTTTTCATGCTTGACTTCATCGGTGGCATTGATTCGAAAACCCAGCCGTCCAAACTCTGACAGTACGGTCCCCGGATGGCTGGGATTTTGGGGCCGTCTTTATTTCTGGAGATTTTATATTTTATTGTTAGATGAAGGAGAAAGAAGATACTTCCAAGAGGGGAAGGGATTTGAAAAGAAGGATTTGAGAACTTTTTTTAATGATTGGGAGAGCGTTGGTGGGTGGTTGGAGTCAAGGGTGGCTAACGAAACAGTGTCGAGAGAAAATGAAGATATGCTCCATGGGGGATTAAGCTGACAGATAGCAAAGGTAAAGACTACCTCCCTCTTTCCAATCTGTCTTGTGATATCAGGTCTGATCAGGGATGAGGCGGCAGAGGAGTCAAATACCCGACCTGCCACTCAAGATCAAGAGAGATTCCCAGAGTCTGACGCATTTATGAAAAGTGGAAACGGTCGCTCTTAACTTAAAGTTCTCTCAGTATATGAGGAAGAGGCAGATGTGCGATAAAGGGGCGAGGAAGAGGAGGAGACTGTGGGAACTTTTTGGAAACGGCGAATGAGCAGAGACTCAGTGACACCGGCAGTAGTTAGGAGAGTTAGTCACGCAAAGTCTTGTCTGGAATACACACAATTCTTAGTCGTAGTTATGGAGGGAGGGAGGGAGGATCAGGATACATGTGGATCTCCAGAGAGGGGGCTTTAATACAGACGCCCTCCCCCCACCCCCCCACCCTTCTCTTTAGATTTTAATTTTATGGGATAACAAGGCAGGAAATTGTGCTGGTATTTAAGATGAGAGGCGGCGTCTCTGCCCTCCTGCAACAATAACACACGATTTACGTTATTGAAGCGGCGTAAAAGGTAAATCGGCCTGTTTGCAGGTGAAGTGCTCAGGTGGTTAAAGGAGCTGGGATTAAATATCGACTGACCATGAGGTGCGCTGACCAAGCGGTGGCAGTAAGGCAGCGTCCAATCAGCAGGGAGGGAGGGGAGGGGGACTGCAGTGGAGTGGAGTCCAGAGCTGGGCTTCAGTGACGGTGGTTTGGCCGCCTGTTTACAGTGAGAGAGTCAAGGTGAGACAGGAAGTGACGTCATCAATATTTATATACAGTGTATGAGGCGTGACTTTGCTTGAGTATCATGTATTGTTACATGTATTCATGTTGCATTCCGTGTGAGTGACGATGCAAGCATATATGTATTTGATTCAATCATCCAAATATATCTGAAAATAGATCGAGAGTTACCTTCGTATGGTCTTACATATTCTGATCAAATACGAGAGTAAATGTAATAAAAGTCATGTACAGTCATGATGTTACTTATATGTTCATGTGTATTAATAAATAAATATACATATGCATAGACTAGAAAAAAAAAAGATCTACACATTTCATAAATGTCAATCTCATAAATGTACATATACAGTACCGTATATTATAGTGCAACACAAATTTACTTTTTTGTTTACTTCTGTTTTGGTCCAACTGACTTTGTTTACGTTCCCGTTGACAGAGTGTAGTGTAAGGTTTCGGATAAGAATCGCTGACTCAACATTTCGTCATAATAATGCAAACTAGCTCTCTGAGTTATCACATTCTACAAGGTAGTTATGGTTTGTTTCTTTGTTGCTTTCAAACTATGCAACGCAGCAAGGAGAGGGCTTTGCACTTGCGTCGCAAAATATTTTTGTTGATTCCACAAACTTTGTGCGATGGGGACTTTTTTGACATTTTCACAGATTTCCCCGGAAATAGCTCGTGGTTCTTGGTGGAAATAATAAATAACAAGTCTGTCAGCATGATAACTCCATAACTACTGAACCATGCTCCATGAGATTCAGTGGAAGGGACACGGGAACAAATAGAATGATTTAAATATAAACCAGGATCCTGAGTGTTTCATTTCCATCAGTATTATCTTCCCTTGTCTCTTCACTGGAGCATATTATGACCCTGTATCATTAGCAGCTTATCCTTCACCTGTGTGAACTTAATAGCGCAATAGTTTTTAATTGAATTTTACTTTTGTTTGTCCAACACCATCAATCTAAATGTTCAACTTTTCACCCCCTGACCTCACCTTGACCTCATTCCTCAGCTGATTTGTTCTTGTTAATTGACTTAATTAATTTTGTTTTCAGGCGACTGAGTCACGCTGAGGTTATTGTTCATGCTCGTGTGGCTCAGACTGTGCAGATGAGGCAGGGAGGGACAATAACAAGGTCTCGGATTATTGAGTACGTAACAACAGTGAGAACATTACAAAACATGATTAAACCTGGGCCTAGATTAGAAAAATGATAAAGTTTACATTAAAACAATGTGAAAATCCATCTTATAATTATGACTGACTACATCATTTTGGTTTTTCATCTCATCATTTCCATTTAAATGCCATTTTTTGAATTTATATCTCAAAATTGTTTATATTTTTCATCAAATGTTTAACTTTGTATCTCTCTTATCTCTTAGGACATTCTTTCTTTAATTTGGGAATTTTTGCTGTTAATTCTGTCTATTTCCCCATATCTCTTAGATTTTCTTCTTTTTTTGTAGATTTTATGATCATAGCATTCTATTTTATTATTCTGGCTTTTTAATCTCAAATTTGAGTTTTAATCTTGACATCATGACATTCTATCTCATATTTTGGCCACTTTTCTATTAATTCTGACTTAAATATTTTTATTCTTTCATATTTTTGTTGTTTCTTAGTCAACTTCCTCATCATTTTGACAAACCATCTCATAATCTTTGTTGTTTTATTGCCTAAATACGACTTAACGTGAGCATTTTACTCTATCATCTTCTTTCATTGATTATAAGCTTTAAGATTTTACATTACAGCGAAAAAAATACATGAAAAAAAAGGAATCGCCTCTTATATTTTGAGTTATTACAGATATATCACTCACTGAGGAGCCAGACACCTAAAATATGACATAAAATATATACATTTCATGAGAATTGCTCTCTTTGTTACTGCCACTTCACAGAAAACAAAA
>JAFBJT010108270.1:25868-37005 GCA_016785325.1 Chascanopsetta lugubris
GTCAGGAAGCTAATGATAACAAGGCTAAGTTAACTAGCTAACAGCATTTTTTTCATGCGTGATTATGTGTTGCGGAAGTGCCACTGTATTCATCCACGTCCCGGGGTAGCAGTGAGATTTCATTGGCTTTGGGGAAACGAGTCTTTAAGCCCCGCAACGGGTCATTAGCATGCTAGCTGCTAATTGCTACCAACGCTAGCTAACCTCAGTGTTTTTGGCGTTGCGCCGTGCAGCTGCTGGATTCATGTGAGGCATCACAGCATCTATATTAAGATCCCACTCGGGTGTCACCACGGCGACTAAAGCAAGTCAAGGTTGATGTTTGATTACAAAGAGTCAATTTCGCTTTGTGTAGTTCTACAATAAAACTGACAGGCAAGAGGAAGAATCGGTTTTTCGCTTCCTCCTCGTGAGTAATTCACAGGGGGAGGAGGGAGGAGGAGACGCTGTTTTGATCCAACACGAAGTGAACACCACGCCTAACGCCAAGTTGCTGGGTTTCCCAGTGATATAATTGTGTTGATACACAGCGTGTTGTGAATGGGTGTAGTACAGAGATAGATAGGTAATACATATATATATATATACATATATACATATATACTTACATAGATAGAGAGATACACACATAAATAGGTGGATGGATAGATCAATATATACACACATTGATTGGTGGGTGGATGGATAGATAGATGGATAGATAGACAGCCAAGTAGATGGATGGATAAATAGATAGATAGATACACACATACAGTACATAGATGTATGGATAGATAGATAGATAGACATAGATACTTTTACTTTACTGCTAAATATCAATTGTAGTCATTCATTTAGCAACTACTACTAATAAGACACCGTCGTATCTTTATATCATCATAATATATTCTATATAGCACACATATCAAACACACATGTGCACTGATGAGTGGTCCGCGTGATATTCTGTGAATGAGAGAGAGTTGACCAACTCTTTTGAGAGTATGATCTAAAGAGAGTTGTTTCATGTGCAACGTAGTTTGATATAGTTTCATTTCGTCTCGCTTCAGACAGTCAAAGACAAAGCCGATCTCCACAAAGTGTCAGCAGTGTGTCGGCCTCCCAGGGACTTGATGTTGAATCCCTGGTCAGGTCATCCAACCTCTCAGCTGCTGCCCCGGAGTTCATCCCCGCTGGAATGATTCCATATGAGGTGAGAAGACTTTTTTTTTTTTTGTAACTCAATGATATGGTCATGATTCTGTCTCAAGTGTCAGCAGAACCTCCGTCATGATCAAAGTCCTCTGCCTTCTCATACTCGCTTCACGTGGTCTACGGTAGGATCCAGCTCAGTACGACGACAGCGAAGGGTCCTACACCGAAGTCAACTTGGAGGAAATGGTCAAAGACTTCCTTCATCACTTGAGCGACTCTCCGGGCGCCTTTGAGTCAGACATAGAGTACATCAGCGGCATGCTCAACGGCTGCGTGACCACTGCCGAGTCCCTGCACGACCTGGTGGAGCTGATCTACAGAGAGGTGAGGGCTCAACAGACCTCACTGGTCATTTTCATCAGATATCAAACATCCCCCTTGATGTTGAGACGTCTTTACGTTGCAGTCCACTGCCATTCCAAACTTCGCCTACACGGGTGCCAGACTCTGCAACCACTTGTCTAAACATCTCAATATCAGCCCACCGAGTGGCAACTTTCGCCAGCTGCTTCTGAAAAGGTGGTGTATTTATTTTTTGCCACGTTATGCGTGTTTATCGTTCTTTGGGAACAGCTCTTTATAAAGACACCCGTGCTGTGTGAACAGGTGTCGAACAGAGTACGAACAGAGGGACGTCGCTGTTCGAGGAGACGCAGAGACTCAAAAGAAGTTCCACTCCTATGTGCTCTTCCTGGGGGAGCTCTACCTGCACCTGGAGGTAGGAGACCACACCCATTTGCCTTGTATGGGGATGTTCACTGTACACCTGCAGATGACCATTTTAACATGGGAGTCTATGGAGAGGGGTGGGGGGGGGGGTGTTGACTCGCTTTTGGAGCCAGCCTCAAGTGGCCACCCTGTGAGCTGCAAGTATTCACTCTTCCACATCTCACTCCTCCGTGAGCCCTGGAGGAGGTTGCCGCTTGGTTCAAAGTCACTTGTCACTCCTCCCCTATTCTGATGCTCAGTTTGAACTTCAGCATATCCAAGTGTCTACTGTTTACGTTGAGTTGCTGCAACATGATTGGCTGATGGGATATTTATGTTAATGAGAAATATGACCGGTGTACCTGTCGTGGCTCCTCGTTATAAGCGAAGCTTCCTTTTTAACGCCATGATCATTCCAAAAGTTACTGGACTGATGAGGCCTCTGTTGAAAATCTATAAAGCAACATTGTAACCATGTTCTCCAAATACCTGCTGCCCAAGATTGATATTGGCTTGTGTTGCAGCTCATAATGCGCTCTGCCTTGTTGTAATGAAAAGTAAAGGATCTGCCAAACTATACGTTACATGTGGTAGACCTTTGTTTTGTTTGGACTGTTTTTAGGTGAAGAGCGTGAGAGGAACTCCGAACAGAGCAGACATCCTCCTCAATGCTCTGAAAGACCTGATGAACAGTCTCTTCTCCAACCCTGTGGACTCCAACCTCATCTGTGCCGTCAAACTGCTCAAGGTTCTAAATCTCAATCAGACATCATCCACGCCCCCTTTTTGGACATGTGTCTTTCTCTCGTTTTCAGACAGCTGTTGAGAATGATGTGTTTTGAATTTGAAGCTCACAGGATCTGTCCTGGAAGACACGTGGAAAGAGAGTGGGAAATCACACATGGAGGAACTGATGCAAAGAATAGAGACAGTAGTTCTGGATGCCACATGCAGCAGGTGTGTGTGTACATACATATGATCCGTGTGCAGCTGCTACTCAGCTGGTGGTATATACACAAGGTGTCTGTTGGTGTAAAAGCCTGAAATTGAACTGGGGGGCGGGGGAACAGAACAGGGCAAAGTTAAAGGCGCATTCGACATTTTTTGTGTAACTTCGACGGTCGAGTTTCATGAGAAGTGACTCAGGCTGTACTTTATGGACTCGTCTTGATGTCAGATGGATGTGCAAGAAGTTAGTTGTCCTTAATGCAGTCGGCGTCTCAGGCCAGCCAGCGAACTCTTCTTGTGTATTAGATCAGACTGGAGTGATTGGTTCCGTCAGCGGCAGTTCCCTGCAAAGCCATAGGTGTCACTGTAAACAACCCGTTTTGGAAGGTTCCTTTAATGAGCCTTTAAGCCCTCGGAGGTGACCTGTGGATTTGATCCTGACTGGAGGTGTGTGTGTGTGTGTGTGTGTGTGTGTGTGTGCGTGTCTTGCACAGGGACGTCAAACAGATGCTGTTAAAACTGGTGGAGCTCCGATCCAGTGACTGGGGCAGAGTTCGAACTGCTCCGGCCGCCAGCAACGCCACGCCGGACAACGACCCCAACTACTTCATGGTGCGTGTCAGACGCTGACAGTTACACATGCCTTCCTTTTGAATTCTAACTTTTCTTTTCTTCTTTTTAACGTCATTCAACGTGTGTTTGTCGTGTGTGCGTGGATTCCTTCCTCGCAGAATGAACCCACATTCTACACAGAGGACGGAACCCCCTTCACAGCTGCAGACCCAGGTGAGCTCCTGCAAATGCACAGAAACTTGTTCATGTGCAGGAGACGTCGAGACAGAAACCTGAATTTTCCTTTGTCATTTATACACAGAAATAGATGTTTTGAGGGAACAGACTCCTCATTATACTTTGGTGTTTGATTATTACTGAATAAAAAAAAAACGATTTCAAAAAACTCTTTCAAAATAGTATTTACCCAGCAGCTGTTCCCTTTCATCTCCAGCACAAACCAAGCTGTTTGTAAAACAGGAGGATAATGTCCTTGGATTTCTCTACACTAGTTTGAGTTGTTGTTGCTTTGACCTCATTCATCCTGTTTATTCCCGTCAGCAAAGTCATTTTCTGTGTAAAACAGAATTCATGTACTTTTGTGGCTTGAATTTTCCGCTTTTGCAGAATATGCAGAGAAATACCAAGAGATGCTGGACAGGCAGGACTACTTCAGCGATTTTTACGTAGAAAATGGAAATGAATTGTGAGTATATTTTGTTCATCATTCGTTTCGTTGTTATTTTTGTTTAAGTCATCTGCCTGGTTGATGTGTTGTATTAAAATAGATACTATTCAAAGTTCAGTGTCTCCAAAGACTACAAATGTGAGAAGAATCATTGATAAGTTGCTTTGTTTTCATGTTGTGGCAATGATATTGTTTATTTATATGTACATTGTTTTCTCGTGGATTTAATGTGCACCTATCCGATTTGCATTTGGGTTTTAAAGAAAGATTATTACTGTTATTATCTGACTCTTTATTAGAGTTCATCAGAACCACTCTGCTGTGCCACATCCTTGGTCATGTGACTCCAGAGCGGCTTCACGCAGGTCACATGACCACCACCCCTGACCTGTTGGCCCCTGAGTTCTTTGAATGTGTTAAACAGGCCCTCAATGCAACAGGGTCATCTGTGGCCTCAGATTCTGTGGAGTCAGCAGTTGTGGTGTAAAAGAGGGCTTAACCTTCCCTCAGAACTGTGTGTGTGTGTGTGTGTGTGTGTGTGTGTGTGTGTGTGTGAGGTGGACTGTGCGTTTGTATGAATTGGAAATGCTTTCACATGTTGTAGTGTCGTTACTGTTAATGACACAAACATTTATTACAGGGCAGTTTGAGATCGAATAGAAAGATGGGGCCCTTAACGTGGATTTAAAAAATGATGTTAAATTGTCTTATTATCTTTAAAAAAAATTTTTTTTACTGTCTTACAATTTCATATAGATGGGATGTAGATTTAGTAAAAAAGAAAAAAAGTATTTTAAGATGTTGGCATTTCAATGGTGAAGATAATCTCTGATTTGTTAATGTGGCCCACACCTGTTCCAATGAAGTGTACCTAGAATCTGGAATGTGTTGCCGTCGTACATGTCATTTGTCAAAAACTGCACCAGATCACCAATTGTGTTGCGCTTCTCAGATTCGACTTGGAGGACGAGATGGAGCCGGAGATGGAAGAAGCTTTCGAGGCCTTTTGTTTAGAATCGGAGAGGAAACGACAGCAATGACAAGAAAAGCTCAAAGCAGTGAGTCGCCAGGCACATATTTACTGTACGTTTCCATCTCAACTGGCTGGAATGCAGAAGAGTAAACTAGGCTTCAACTATTATTTGACTGCAGACGAGCTTTTTATCTAAAGGATCTGTTTATAGTTGCACTTCTGACACTTTTTCCCCGTCAATGTTCTTTTAGAAAACTCGGACAATCAATAGAGTTGTTGTTCAGAATGTTTAAGAACAGAAGCGTTTTTAGACATTTTTCCGTTGTTTTCAAATCTTTCAGAATTGTTTCTCATGTATGCCTCAACTATCTAAATGAGGGAACTAGTGTGCCGTGGATTTGTATTTTAAGTTATTTCCTGTAAAAGCAGATAAGTTGTAAGATATCAGATCCGACGCAGGCCCAAACTACTCTGTGTGTGAAATGCACCGTAGTCGGAGGCAGGTGCGTCACGACAGGAAGTGCATTTCCAGCCTTTATCTCCGCCATTCTGACACTGTGTCTCATTGCAGATCGACAAAATCCAAGGCTTCAGTCAAAGCTGTTCCTCTGTTAATGTGGCTGCAGAGCTCAGGCAGGAACTCTGTGAAGGTGCAGACCTTTTGTTTTAATACTAAGAAACACAAGAAATGTTGTTTTTAACTTACTTTGGGGTGTGAGGCTCAATATGTTGGGCCATTTTAAGGATGCTTTTGAAAATGCTGTTCATCAAAATCCAGTTTTATTTCTTAAAGTAGCTTTAAACATCTGCAGCGGTCGGTAACTTCACTGGTCAAAGGTTCTGTAGTTGGTATCGCTGAAAGGTTTAAAAGACTGTTCACCAACAATCTGTGGAATCCATGCAAAGGAATGTTGCTCATCAGTTTGTAAATATTATTTATAGTTTTTTGCCTGCAATAAATTCTTTGAGATTTTACTCGCTTGGTTTGTATACTTTCAAAATGATGACATTAAAGGTACATTATTTAGGATTTAGTGACCCCTATGGTCAGTGACTGGTAACCTTGATTCTGATCTATTCTGGTCAACTGCAGTAGAGCTAATAGCAAATGGTAAACAATGAATACTCATGTCATTATACTCAAAAAATTAATATCAGCGTAATTGTAATTTAACTCAAATTGACGTACCCGACCTTTAATTAACATACATTATATTATACATGATATTTACTTTTTCTCCTACATCAATGGATACAAAAAATATAATTCTGATATCACAATAATAACTGTTTTGGTTGTTGGGTTTTTATCCATCCTTAAATTCCCAATAACAACTCACAGCAAAGTTAAGCGTCAACGACATCAAACCTACCTGTCATATTTAAGCCTTTGCCTCCACCTACTGGCCAAGTTGAGTATTGTAAAAAATGTTTTTACCACACAGGACATGTAAGACTTAAAATGCAGCATTTTAATTTTAAATAAAGGGAACCTAAAAGTAACTGAATACTTCAACTACAAGTCCAATGGAGTCTTGTACTGGGACTCACATGCAGAGCGCAGTCTGCATATCTGAGTGTGTTGACTTTGTTTTGATTGAAAACAGAACCACGACCAAACATTCAAACTGAAAACCACACATAACTGCCCTGTACCACCACATCCTCATTTCAATCATCTCACACTCTTTAGTTATTTATTTACTTTTCGCAAAACGTCCAACACAAAGCCGACTTCACTTTTATAACCGTTTCAACCTTCCCATATATAGGAATGATAAGGAAGTACAGTTCGCCTCGGCCTTGAATACACTTAGTGGTCTGAGAGATTGAGAGGAAGATGACAGTCATTCCGCGACGTCCTGTTCACCTCGGTGCCCACACCACAAATAGTTCGTATTCTACAGTGAAAGCCTCATTCTCAACGTTTGTAACTCTGCACCATGGAGGCCTGTGTCGAGATGTGTGAGCGAGGAATAAGAACATTGTGTTCGGTGAAAGTTGTTGCGTGTCTGTGAGCGGCACAGTTCACGCAGACAGACGCTTCCTTCTTTTCTTTGACTTCTCATGGATCTTTTGGCCAAACGTCGAAGATAAAGCCAAGATGTGTTTTGAGACCCCTCGTAATGCACCTGAGATGATGACCCCAACTTTGTGCTCTAAGGTCACGCCACTTGATAGACAGCCGCCTTTTCCTTTTCAGAACCTTTTCAAAATAAATGCTTCAGTAATACATTCTCTCTTGAGACGCTACACTTGAAGCTATCCAGTCCTCTCTGGTAACATACTGTGTTACCGTACATAATAGAAGAGATGTATTTTACATTTTTGATGTTATATGTAACGAAACATAATCAATGGTATGGTATTTTATGTTTTAAAAGTAAAATGTCGATTATTTTACAGTTGCAATGAGCCCGATTAATCTGACGTTTTTTTTACTTCTGTATACAAAAACTAAACAAGTTTTGCATCATATAGATGTATTGTGAATATAACTCATCTTTTTATTATTTCCTAAAACTGAAATATTTTGTATTATAAATATTAACATGTAAGTGTGTATGTATGATCAAAAGCACTCATTCTGAGGAGGTACATTTGGAGAATCCTTTTTTGGGCAAAAATCGAATGCACTTTATCCTAAATTATACATTATCTTGAAAACATTGTAAATTTACATCCACTTCCTAATTTCCCAAAACAGAAATATTATTTATAGATGTTACTCCCTGGTTTGCTCGACATTCACAGTAAACAGCTCCTCACTCAGGAAGTGGGATTTGATCCAGTCCATCAAAGCCACAGTCCCCACCGGTTGTGTTGTGTCATGTGACCCGACGCATTGTGATGTCACCGCTGCGTCTGTGTGCAGTCATTGACTGCCATTGACTCATGAGCCCCCCTGAGCCCCCTGGATGCGAGTGTCTGCATCACAATGCAACAGGTCAGACCGGGGCCTTAGATTCCCATTGGTCAGCAGATGGACGTGAAAGAGGGATTAGCTCTGTGCTTCAGTCACCTCGTCCAAAAGTGTGTGTGTGTGTGTGTGTGTGTGTGTGTGTTTCTATTCTAAGGCAGGTTTTCAACAGTAGCCAAAGAACCAAAAACGATCTATTTAGATTCAGAGGCAAATTCTGTGACTCTGAATCACTGGGTATTTTTATATATATCGCTCCCATTTTCCAGAAATAGTTTCCTATCTGTTGTTTGTTTTTAGATATTTGTATTTTCACGTGGGTGAATTCTTTGCTAAATCACTTCTTTTTATTCTAAAGAGGTTAGAAATGATGTTTAATGAGGGGGCGTGGCCTCTTTGAGTGACACCTGGGCCGACCCGGCCCGTTCTGTGGATGCTGCGACCGCACCCTGGGCCCCACCCCCTGCTCTACCTATGCCCCGCCTCTTTTGCCCATTTCTGGATGAACCAGGAAGAAGGAGGAGTCTAGTCGTTAGCACTCAGAAACCCATGAGTGGCGTCACAGACACTACGTCCATCTCTATATGCAGCTTTAAACATGAGACAAAGTTGCGTCATGCACCTTTAAACTCCCGTCCTCCATGACTGATGTTTCTCCACCCGTGACGTAAACAGTCAGATTGGACGCCAACATGAGCATGTGCCTGTGATCCTGCTGTAACCGGAGCGTGATGAAACATGTTCTGTGCCGCTGAGGAGTTGATTCCACTCTGTGGTCGTTCTTGAGGTTGAAGTCCGCGATGGAGTTAAACCGCATCCAAAAACAAAAACGCATTCGAGTCCAGGCAGAGATATTAGACGTCTGCAGATCCCGTCTGTTACAAGTGAGGGAACGTGTCCACGTGAACGTGTTTATAAAACGTATAGAGGAGGCCAACGGTCCGTCCTGCCATTATAAACAGTTTCCAAATCCTCAGACGACTCCACATGATTCATGCTCCTCCTGGACGGGGATTTACGCGGCTCCTTTATGTGCGAGCCTGACAGGAAGTCGGAGCCCTGACTCGGCTATTTCCAGATCCTTCCTTGGATTGTTCGATGTCATTCAAGATGCCTGGAATTCCCTGAACTGTTGTACTGTACCTGTATGAGCAAGATTTTAGTTCTAAAGGTCCAGTGTGCATAGTTCAGGTCACATTATTTTCTATCTCAGTCGGTAGAAATGGGACGGAGAATAGTTCAGATTGGTATACGATCACGTTTCCTTTTTTCACCAGAGCCGTTAATATTTACATCAGGAGCAGGTCCTCTCCACGGAGGCGGCCATGTTGTTTCACTACGTTTTTACGGAAGCCCGGACAGGACAAACCGAACAGCTTGTCTACCGTAGATTCTCTTACATATTCCGGTGGGAAGGGTGAGGGGAGACATACTCATTTGCAATACGCATCTTGACCTCTAGATGTCACTAAACTCTGCACAGTGAGTGAAAAGTGAATGGCTCGGCCTAATTGTTATTCCAGCCCCACACACTGTCCAATCAGCTCCTTCCGATTCCTCCTCATGCTCTGGCTCGTCAGACCCACCGCTCATCATGACTCAGAGACAGTTTGTGTTGGTGAAGCCTGTGTCACGCTCGTGAAGTTCACAGATGATTCACTAACTCCTCCCACTTCCTGCTTCATCCAGAAACGGGAAGAGAAGCGGCGCACAGGTAGAGCTGAGGGGCGGAGCCCACGGTGCTGTCGCAGCATCCACAGAACGCGTCAGGTCGGCCCAGGTGTCACTCAAGAGGCCACGCCCCTTCGTTAAGCGTCATTTCGAAGTAAATGGAAAAAATGTGACTGACTGAGACCGAAACAATAGTTTGTACCAGGCTTTAAACATCTTTTAATGTACCTCTGATCTTAACCCTTTGAACATGGGAGTTGACTCGCTTTTGAAGCCTGCCTCAAGTGGCCACAGTGTGAACTGCAAGTTCTCCCACCTCAGTATTGGCCCCATCCGTCAGCCCCAGACGTTACGTAACAAATTGTGTTTGAACGACCTCGGAATGAGCTGTTCACACTGACATCAGGTGCAGGTTCCTTCTATGGAAGCCGCCATGTTTTTACAGTGTGACTTTTTTTCATGATATATGATATCTGTTCTTTATCCACACAAACCTGGCTTCAAAATGCAACTTCACCTCCTAATGTCTCCATTTTTTTTTTCTTTTTTTTTAATTCGACCCTCTGCTGCCCCGTGAAGTACCCACATCCTTTAAATTCCACAAGCCCAATTCACAAAGACGGCTTTGTCCCTGATAATCTGCAGCTTCAGTGACGACATCAGGCCCAGACCTCCTCCACGGTGCCACAGGAGTTCTTCTAACAGGATGAGTCACGGGTCCAGTTGCCACTGAACTGCTCTTTCCCCTCCACACTCCCTTCAATGATAATGTTGAAGTGTGGGTGTGTTTTTGAACGGTCGGTACTTTTTTTTTGTTTCCTGACTCACAAAACACGATGACATCACATCTCTGTCTGTAGTCACTCTGATACGTAAGACTTCTCATCCAGTGGGGAAAACATTCTCCCACCATCCCATAATAGTCTCCCTGTTGTTCAGGCTCCGTTTTATGGAGTACGTCTCAGTCTGGTCACAGACGTGTCTCTCTCTCTCTCTCTCTCTCTCTCTCTCTCTCTCTCTCTCTCTCTCTCTCTCTCTCTCTCTCGCTCTCTCTCTCTCTCTCTCTCTCTCTCTCTCGCTCGCCCCCCCCCTCTCTCTCTCTGCTCTGAGGTTAAAACACAGAAATGACAGGGTTCAGTGTGACCGAGCTTAAATCATAAAGTGTTAATTAATGATGTGGTGTGTGGAGATGTTTTTGAAAACTATTTGACATGTGTGGATTGAAACCTTGTTTGTCCAGTGTGGTTTTTGGAAAGACACTTCAAATCAGATTACAGAGGGTTTATATGGAGACGGCTTGGTGGGTGTGGACTGTTTGGCTTCTATTTACATGACAAGTTTTATTTACAAGTAACATTTAACATGGAATATAAATCTAAATTAGGAAACATGGGGATTTATGTTCTTGTTTCAGCTTTAGTATTTGATCTTTATGTGAAAAGTATTTCCATGGCTTTTGTCAGAATTTGAATAAGAAAGTATA
>JAFBJT010108271.1:0-14857 GCA_016785325.1 Chascanopsetta lugubris
GTATACATACATATATATATATATATACATATATATATATGTGTGTATATATATATATATATATACACACACACATATATGTATATATATAGAGAGAGATTTTTAGATACAACTTTTGTCTCCCTAAACTTTAGGAGAGAAGGGCCTAAAGAGACAGTGTTGTGTTGTCTTCTCTCCGGGAGTGGCGGCATTGGTAACCTAGCAACCCTCTCTTGAGCCCTCCTGTCTGTTGCTTGTAATGACTGGATAATGCAGATGATGACATTTCCTGTTGTAGCAGTGATTTGGGTGGATACGAGCATGTGCATGAACCACAACCACAGCAATACTCTCCTCCAGTGTGACGTATAATACAACCATCTCTGAGGCGGCCTCGCCCTCTGGCTCCTGCAGTGGAACCACGGTGCTCGTTTGCGTGGATGTTCTTCACCCAGTGGTCTCGCCTGTCACACCGCTGGGCTGTGCACGTTCATGTCGCCTGTATTTGGGACTGCTGTCGTTCTGCATCGAGTTATATAAGCAGGAAGCACACTGTAGGAGGAGAGATGCTGCCTGCCGCTTGCTCCGGGAACCGGCTCCATGCAGAAACCGGAGCATCGACAGTGACTGAGTGACGTCACTGAAAACACCAGCAGTTGTAGAAGAGCTGTCACTGACAATAATTGTTCATTGTTGTGTCAGAGTCATTCTTTTTGGCTTCTGGGTGTTGTTGATGAGTAAGTGACGCTGTGTACTATTATTACACTTTGCGGCTTAATTACTTGCCAAGTGTAAAATGCAGTTTTCGTCCAAAACATGACGCCAGTGACTATTTCAGTGGCACAAACGCATCACGGTTGCACTTGGCTCAGAGATGGTGGAACATATGATGAGTTGGTGTGGGCTCGTTTTTGGCCTCCACTCATCTCAGGGAGACCCCGGAAGTCAGGAAACCCCGCCCCCTCCCCTCCAAGCATCCCACAACCCAACCACAGGCTCCTGAACCTGGTCCAGACTGACCACTATCAGCTGAACTATCTGTGGCTTGTCGTTTTCATTACTCGAGACGGCGAGTGGTCCAGGAGGCGAGCACCATGTGAGCTGGAGCCGCCACCTGCTCCTGCCTGTGACTCACACGTTTTTCAATGTCCGACAGCTAAAATCCACACAGTGGGAAGGTGCACGACCGAGATCTTAGGTTTTACACAACGAACCCCGTGTGCGCCTGCTTTCGTTTGATGTGTGAGGCAACAACTCCGGAGTTGGGCCACGGTTATTAGATCACCAGCTCAAACGCACTGAGGTGCGCTTGTTTGCGCGGAGGTCCTCAACCTAAATAACCTGCTCTGCAAATCATGCCTGCCCCGGTTTATGGGAGGATTACTCATAATACGATGAACAGAAACAGGTCACTGCACCTCCATGTTTGTGAAGCGACTGGTGCCCGATCTGATGCAACCGGGTGAGATTAGCATAGATTTCATTATACGCCTCTTACCTTTTGTATTTTGAGAGTAATCTGATGGAATTACAACACGTCTATAATGCTGAGTCTGTAGTTGTCACCTCGTTCTGATCTAACAATTAGACAATGAGACAACAAAAGCAGACCCTGTGCTTTGCCCCCACTAACCCTTACAGAGCACTGGTCACCAATTAATATTCAACGCATTTCAGTACATAGTTTTCATGTCACACCAAACTTGGCACTTTCTGGCAACAGAGAGAAGTATGGATATGTCAGCATGAACAGTTTAGAACAGAGGTATCGAACATACGGCTCACGGGCCGAAACCGGCCCGCCACAAGGTCCGGCCCGGGCCATGAGATCATTTTTGCAAAGAGTAAAATGACAGGAAAGACACTGACTTCCATGTTTATGGAATGAATCAATAAGAAATGATTACTTTGAATAACACCACTACACAAGAGACAAACAGGAGTTTGTTACAAATTGAAAATCTGTATTGTGCAGACAATAAATAGTGCTTACAAAGGGATTTCCATCTTGTACACAGACAAGGTTTTTCTGTTTAAGAACATTGACACTGTCGATATGAAACGCAACTGAATAATCCGTGAGACTCCGACACAGTTTCGGGGGTGTGACTACTGATACTGGAGTGGGAGTGGTCGACTCGGTCACATGCACGTCTTCCCCCCGCGTTGGCATCAAAAAGGACATATTTTCCAAAAAAAGTCTGTTTACAAAAGAGAGGTCTCTGCTTATTTATGGCAAATTCATCCACCTCGACGCCGCGTCCTCCTCTGACAAGGTGAAGTGAGGGTTAAGAAGATGTTCCTCTGAGCAGACAAACGATGGAGCTCGTTCGCTCATGTCCCCCCCCCCCCTCCTCCTCCCCCGCTCCGTTTCTAGAGACATAGCCTCCATGGTTGGCCGGACCCCAACGTCGGGACGCCCACTGACTGTGGGGCCAGGGGCCCGTTGGAAGACTCCGTGCAAAAGGTCTTCGCTGACAGAACCGGGTTTCAGCAACTCTTCACAGAAGAGCTAAGGCCGGTGGAATCTGCGAGGGGGCAGAGGAGGAGGGGAGAGTGAATTAAATAGTGCCATCGATCAAGAGTCCTATTATTAGATGGCCCCTGAAAAAACGGGGTTTTGCGTAAGCACAGCCCCGCCCTCCTTCGAGGTTCCTCCATTTCTTTTAGCGACACACGCTCTTTGACAGAAGCGAAACCTAAGCTAAATAACGCGCGGACATTCATTAAAGTGGAGCTGCGCTGCCAAAGGGTGCAACTTTCTCACCCCCGGGGATCTGGCTGCAGCTAAATTTAAGCTCCGCTCTGCAGGGCGAGGAACCGTTGTGCAACGCACCTTTTGGTCAATGCCACCGCTACCCTCGCCCCCGGCGCCACCCGCCCGTCCTCCCACACGTCCCCCCCCCCCGCCCCCCCCAACAACGAAAAGAACAGAAAGCGCCCGGCCGGCGGGGACCCCCCCCCCCCCCGCCCCCCCCAACAACGAAAAGAACAGAAAGACCTTTACCTCGTCAGGTGTTTGCTCGATGAGTGAACTTCCATCTCGTTGCTCTTGAACTCGTTCAGCTCCTTCCGAATCGCCGCCTGCGGAGACACGAGGGCGACACGAAGCGTGAGCTCAGGTGCGGAGCCTCGGGCCGTGATAATCGCGAGGTGAACCTCGAAACCAGGGTGTTACGGATGAGCAGAGACATCTGCTGTTAAGGTGGCAATTAGGAATTTTCAGCACCCGCCAATGAGCCCCTTTAGATTTACACCAGAAGCTGGTCCTCTGTACGGAGGCGGCCATGTTGCTTCACAAAGACACCGCAGAAGCCAGAGCATCTGAACACCTTTGAGCTTTAACGATAACTGATGGCAACCACTGGTTCCTCCAACTTGCAACTTAGATGTCACTAAATTGTACACACTGTTCCTTTAATTATTCTATTTATATATATACACTGACTATATACAAGAATATCAGTTTCCTGATTTTCTGTTTCTTGTGATTCTATGTTCTAGCATGTTGTATGTGCTTTTAAGCAGTTTGTATGAGTTCTATATGACCTAGTATTACCTGTTACATCACTGTTTTAGCGGTACTTTCCTCCAGTACCAAAGTACTATACTTCCTAATGTCTTTTATTATAGTATTTGAATTCCTAATTTCCTTGAGGACTTTTAAACATCAGATATGTTGGATAGAGGTTGTCCACCTATGCATAAACGTCAGAATACCGACTCTGAATCTCATATTTCTACCTATTGGAATATTGCAAAGGTAAATAACGAGGCTTGTCACCTTGTCAGCCGCTGACAGTCGGGTCCAGGGCTTGTCCGCTCGCCTGTCATAGTCCTGAGCTTTGGCCACTTCCACGTAGTCGCTGAAACGGATCAGGATCTTCCTGTCCCGAAGCTCGTCCACTGTCGGCCTCTGGTTCAGCTGGAGGACACACACACACACACACACACACGCACAGAGGATTGTCAGTGCTCACACTTGAAGTGATAGTGACAGGTCAGAAACAGGCTTTTGAGGTTTTGTTTTGTCGGGTCGACGGTTCCCTCGCGATGACTCGTGACTTTTTGTTCGCTGCCCTCACCTTTCTGTTGAGTCGCTGTTTGATCTCCCTCCTCTCCTCCTGCTCCGTCTGGTCATTTCTCTCTGTGGACACAAGGAAAGTCAAAGTTCAAAAATCCCAAACGGTCATCGAATTACGCTGGATTCCAACTGCAGACATTACAGACAGCGAACAAGAGATGTCTGACGAGCTCAGACTGACGGGTAAATACCCGACTATCTCTTTCATGGGATTGGACGGTTGATGAAGTCTGTGATTAACAGAGATAATGTGTCTGATCCTCTTCACAATCAATAGTGCCAAGTGTGAAATAGTGTTGAGGACAAGGGGGGCGGCTCTTACACTCATGGATGGACCCCATTTAAAAAGTTCACTAGACTTCAATTCATTCTATTCTCCATCTGATTGCACTAAATCCCTTTTTTGTTGTAATGACCCAGAATGAGTATAGCTTGTGAGTTGCTGATTCAAAACCCTGTTGACCAACTAGTAAAACTTGAAATACAGTGAATAATGCTTGGAACCAGAGTTAAAGGTGCAATGTGTAAGAATTCATTTTTTATCACTTCTATACAGGTAAATAGAATTACAATTTATATAGACACTTTTACAAATGTATAATCACCCAAATGTATGACTTTGCTTTTTACATGACCCTAAAATTATGCCTTTAACGAATATTTATACCAGGAGCGGGTCCACCCTCCGGGGGCCACCATGTTTTTTTTAAACATCTTTTGAGCTTTAATGACAACTGAGGGCCACCATAGATTCTCCTGGATGTTCGGAGAGAAAGGGTGAGGTGATGGATACAGTGTGCAACTTCAGCAGTAGATGTCATCAAATTTTACACACTGCACCTTTAAGAGCTAAATCTGAGGTTTGGTAGAACTTCTATCGCAGTTCTTGCAGTCGCTGTGTGGTGGGAACGTCCGATTCCATTGATGAGGGTATTTAATTTAGAGAGTAAAGGAGCTGTGGTTCCGGCTGAGCATCCCCATAGCAGGGGGTTGAGTAGTTGATAGTATGGGGGGGGGGGGGGGGGGGCAGTTATAAAACCGACAGCTGCTCTCTGCTCACAGGTGGCTCGTCTCAGCTGGGAGGAACAGTCAGTTCTAATGTGGGAATTCGTTCCTCACTGTATTACGGTTCCATAATTGTTCCCGTGCTGCTGTCGGCTTCACAGCTTCCAAAAGATTCAATCTGACACTCTTTTTTTTTTTACATTTTCCACCGAAAGTGGAAGAACTGTACCGACACTGACAATTATACAAGAGTCAACTCTGAGGGGTAAGAGCTGATGGAGACACAATTACAGTTAACTGTCCACTGACTGTTACCCAGGCTTTAACACTGGGCGGTCAAACTCATAACATAATTATCAGTACACATTGGCAACTGCTTGACAGTGTTGTGTCCAACCCCCAGTGGACAATTGTGAAATAGCAGTGACTTTGATTGAAAAATTGTCCTCTCATCTCACGGGTCGGTTTTGTTTGACACCCGGATTTAAAACCTTGTTAAAGCACAGTTATAAGGAAAGTGGAGGTGATACATCAGGTTGTTTATTTTTTTTATAGCTGTGATTTGTCCATATACTCGTACATTTTATGATATTTTCAGTTTTTAACTACAATACAGATAATTCCCTTGTGTTGAGGTGCAGAAAGAAATATGCTATATCATACTAACTTTATCTTCTCAAACATTTTTAAATCCATTTTTAAATTTTTTTATATTTTATTAATTGCACTTTTACAAAAACACAAGAGAAGCATTGAAAAGTTCTTATTTAATGGATTATTAGAATGGGTGGACTTATAATCATTCATTCATTTTTGGATTATTAAAATGATTTCTGTTATTGTGAGCATTCTAAATATTCCCAAATTATTATTTTTTTCAAAATAATGATATATTTTTTCATGATAGATAAATACTTTGAATTTGAAAAAAAATGTAATTCGAAGGTTACAAAAATACAATCAACTGCAGCCTCTTATGAAATTTGAACTATTATTGTTCATTTTTATCATTAATTCCAAATAAATAAATCCATGCTACAACATGTTGGTATATAAGCTCCTCTATACACTCTGGCACTTCATCACCACATACTTCGGTTCAGATCACTGTGATAGTGACAGTATGTAGTATTTACATGTGTGGGTATGTGAGAGTATAAACTTACGTTTAAGTATGTTGCGGCTCTCCAGCTCCTCCACCGCCGGCCTCTGGCTCAGTCTCCTGCGGAAAAACACCAGAATTACGTTCTGGACCATGTCTGCTCCTCCCGCTGAGCTCTGGTCTCCTGCCCCCTCCACATCAACAGTTCCTCCGCCTTAGCACGGACTGAGGTGACGCCTCCCGTGGGTGGAAGAGCCTCTGGTGCCGGCGCCTCGATCCGCGCGCACACAGCCCAAACACCGCGTCCCGGCTCGAGCCCGCACTCCGGCTTAATGTGGCGTTAGCGCGCGTAAAGCTCCACATCGGGAAGGAAGAGTCAGGCTGAGCACGTTACAACACGGCGCCAGTGTGATAGAAAAAATATATATTAATTAAAAAAAACAAAAAAAAATTAGATGCTCCAGGAGTTTTATAGGGGGCGCTGTTGGAAATATAGTCCTCCGGTGCGGATGATGCTGCGCGCTGAGCGGAGTGAGAGGTGGTGCGGTGTGGGTGCCTCACTTTAACACCGGGCTGATGTGAAGGGGTGGGACTGAGGAGATTCCCCTCACATGAACGCGCATGCGCACACTCTGACAGCTTTATCAGGAAACACCAGTGGTGGACTCAGCAGCATGAATCCATTACTCTGACATTTTTAAAGGTGCAATCTACATTTTTATCTACATTTGCAACTAAAGTGCACATGTTAGAATGTGAGGTATGTGAGAGGGTATGAGGAGATGTACAAAAACATCAGTCAACAGCACTACACCAAAAAGAACTAGAATTCAATGCAGTTATGATTTTATACAACTTGTTTACTTCAATTTAGTTACACTTTAACTTCATTCATGTTATACCAGTTGAAGTATTCTATCAAGTTTGTGCAAAAATGTGTCATCTTCAAATGGAATGAGCTCCGTATCAGAGGGCTAGGTTGTAAATATATATTTATATTTGAATGTTGATAAGATGGTGTTTGGAGTAATTTTCAGTTGAATAAATCTATTCATAAAATGAACAACTGATTTTGGTACGTGATGCGTGAATGGGCATTATAAAGAGAGCTTTAATGTTCAACAAACTAAAACAAACAATGACTATATTATCATTATTATTATCTACTGTATTGCCATTGATACAATATATTGTATATATCCTGTGATAATACTCTGCTACTTACTCTGTGGTGTCGTCGATAGACAAAGCGAAAAAAATGGCCACATCACTACCTCCAACATCTGTCTCTGAATTGATTCTGTCTGGTCATTGGTCCAATGATGTCTCACATGCAAACAAAAACAAAGTTGCTCCACATTCTGGAGTTATGATGTCATGCCTTATAGCTGCCCCCTGCTGCTCTTCTCTCCCCTCACAGGGCAGATCCTTGGGATCTGAGCCCAGAACCTTCCCCAAAGCATTGCTATTCAGAGAGCACTTCAGTATGTTATTATAGTGCTATAATAGACTAGTTACCGCCAAGTGGGCTTTTGACATCACTATGCACATTGATACGGTATATGCAGACTTTAGCATACAAATATATCAAGTGGTGACCCTTAAGGGGGGACGATGCAGTCATGTGACATACCAACAATAGCATTTATATGAATACAAGTGCTCCACACATGCCTCCACATTCAACAAGACAGGGTGGGTTGGTCCAACCAGATTTAGCCTATGTCAGTGTTCAGCATTCCCCAAAATAAACACCCCTTCACACCACTGTCACTGCCACTACACTTACTACATGTGCAGCTGCCAACAGCAACAAGGAGACTCGCATATCTGAGTCACACATGAAGTGGAATGTTTGGATGAATTTACTGTATATGAATATTGCATTTATGGGGGAACTATTGTGGTTTTTCCTCACTTTTGGAGCTAAACACACTGTTGTAGTGTAGAAGTGTCACTAATAAGATGGTCGAAACCGGATAAAATGACCTAAACGCATGTTTGAGTAATTGAACAGAAACGATGGCAGCTTCAGCAGCAGAAGTCAAAGGAGCGTTTTGCAACACAGAGCCGTTGGTGACATCACCAAAGTGGGTGAGTGTGTGTCTACACTCAAGGATGTCAGTCAAACAGTGGCACTCTCCATCCTAACTATGCGGCTCAAAAGGGCACGTGATCTCGCAATGCATTATGGGCTGCTGGCACAACGGGTTGTCTGAGAACGCCACTCCAACCGCGTCGAATAAACATGTTCGCTATGATAATGACTTTGGAGTGCGCTACTTCGGTAAAGACAGAAACAGAATCACAGATTCGGACTTCTCAGTTTAATACCTCCGCAAAGGAAGGATGTAAAAAAAAAAAGTTGATGGCTCGTTAGACTCCCTGTAACGTAGCCGACAAGCTCCAACCGTAGTTTCGAGCCAACAACCAGTTTCCCGTGTTCATGAAACAATACTGTCCCTAATGCTCTGCATTGATCTGTTAGCCTCGTGGCTAGCTCAGGCTAACATTTCATAGCACAGTGGGACTTTGAACCAAGCGGTCTAATATCTCTATCTGTTATCAGTTCTGTGTGATTATACGCTTCAAAGGTCATTCTGGCTCCAACATATACGGACGCACACTTGTGTTCATGTTTTGAACTCGGTTACTTCTTCTTGCATTGTTTATGTTTTGCAGTGAAAGCTGCCGGCTCAGAGCGTGGTTTAGAGTTAGAGTTAAGAGGGTGTTTAGAAGGCGGGACTAGCCTACATTTTCAGCCAATCTGGGATCGCCTACCGATCAGCCAATCAGGAGATAGTGACATTTCAGGAGGGTGGGGGGAGAGGCAAAACCCTGCGTTTCACCCTTCTAAGGAATGTCTAACTTGTTTAAAAAAGCGTTTCTGAGACCATGAATACCATTTATCATCATAATAGAGGCTAAAGAACAAATAGGGAGCCCCTTAAATGGGCACAGTATGTCCCCTTTAAAATGTTTTGGCATGAGCTACAATAGAGAGATAAACACATCTGCTGTTGACACACAGCAGGTAGCATGATAGATGGCAAATCATCAGAATCGCCACCTTGTGGTCGATTGCAGAACTTTTTATTCACCCCGCGATCTCCATGTTAGCAGACGGCGCATGGGAGGCTAGCTTAAGGCTGAACGTAGCCTACTCGTATGTATTCAGTGCAAATTTTCCTTTGAAATTTGATTAGATTATCTTAAAAAATGAAAAGAAACATTACGATTGTGAAAACATAGACCTCAAAACCATGACTCCATGACCACAGACTTGAATTACCTCCAAAGCAGAAGATGGTTAATGCTATTTCTTGGTTAATTTTTGTCCAGTCAGAGGATCAAGAGACACGATGTCCATCTTTATTAACAGATATTGAGCAAAACAGAGACAAATCTTATTGAACTCCCGACTATAAATAGTCTAAATATCACAAGGCAGATTCTTCAGTCTGCGCTTATTAGGTTAGATCGCAGTTATGCAGCTGGAATAATTCACTTTAAAAGACATAAAATGAGGGAAATCAAATTGTTTTGATCTGTTACACCAACTTGAACCGGTTGCTTTCTTGACATTGTGAGGGGAGGAGCTTGATGATTCCAGTTACCCCGAAGCTTTACTGGGCAGCTGCAGGGTACTAGGACCACATTTTGATGCAATAATGTCCAGAAATCCAGTTCCCAGAATACTCAGGTTAAATAAAGCCAATAAGTCACGACCTAGTTGAGAAAATGGAGAACAAAACGTTTGTACTTGAATAGAAGAGGAACATTTTTTCACAATCACGCTGCTGCTAGGATATGAAACCATGGTTCACACCAGTGCAGACGACTGCAAGAGTCAGACGTAGATCAGAGCAGCTCATTGAAGTAGAGCTTGATATTGATGCAGGGCTAATCCCCACTGTTTCTAGGTTTCTATGACTGACTTCTTTTTAAAGCTTTTTAAAAGTTCTTGTTGTAACCTCATCTGTTTGTCTGAGACATCATGGACAGTCAACCCATGTATAAGTCGAGGTCGTAACTAAGTAACTGGTCTGAAAAAATTGCCAATGTTCTCTTTCACTTCCTAGATTGCACTTTGAAGTAGGTCTCAGCACCATGACCAGCTGCTCACTATGTCATTGGAACACTTGTGTAATCTGTAATGACATGGAATAATGAGCAATACCCCTTTACCATTAACACAAGGGTTGGTGAGGGTTTGTGCAAAGAAGAAAAATGTGTTTCATCAGCATTCACTTCCAGGTCAGTGACTCTGCAACATAACACCCCTGTGGATGACTCATGTCTTCTTTTAATTCTTTGAATCAGATGGAGCAAGATGCGAAGAGGGAGACTCTACTGATTCAAGTAGAATATGGTAATAGTCGAGCTAACCCTGAGCTCTCTCGCATTGTTGTTATCCTCTTCTGGTGCATTTGTGATGTCACACTTGATACACCAGTGGTGCATCAGTAGAGAGAAGTATTGTGATCTGGACGTGGCATTACCTCCATCAAGACATAGTTATTGTTTTTTTGTCCAGTCACACAGTTCTACTCGCCCCCCCCGTGGTGGCTTCGCTGGCAACTGTTACCAGGGACTTATAAAACAGGACCACAGGACCAGGCAGCAGCGGAGGCTGAGGGGAGTTGATGTGCTAAATGGAGCAGAGGCAAAGGCAGGATGTGAGGTCTGAAGCACAAAACATTTCAGGTCAAAAGCATTTGCCTCAGTTCACCGGGTGAATCAAATCTGCCACGACCAACCCAGAAAACGAGAAATGTAGTTTACAGTAACGGAATGAGGTGTTTGGGATTATCGGCAAAGAGAAAAATCCCACAGACCATAGAAGCCGGGCTGAGTCAACATGTGTCTAATTCACCAAACAATCCCAAATGCGCCTTTTAGTCATCGCCTCTTGCAGCGATGTGTGCCTCACAAGTGAGCTACCCACTCGGTTTGGTCAGAGGTAAAAGTTCCCCGCTCGCCGGAGAACTCCCGGCACGTCAATGCAATGAGCTGCCTGTAAAAGCAGCAGCTGATGGGAATGTCAGCCCCGTGAAACGTGGAGGAGAACGGGGATGAGTCAGACGCCAGTGCCCACTGAGGTGTGTCCTAATCCCGCGCTACTTCCCCTCAGTGTCAGAGCCCGCGGACAGGAGTTAGACGTGGAGGCTGATGAGCGCGGGACAGCCTGAGGGATGAGGTAGGGGGAGGCAGGGGGAAGACGTTGGTGGTGGTGTTGGGACGGGGGGGTTGCCAGAGATAATTAAAAGGGACCGTCTTAAATCGTAGCCTACCAGAAGCTCAGCATTTACGTAATGTGCTTGTGTTTTAAAAGTTGACCTGAATATGTCCCTCAGTGGGTCACATTATAAGAAAGACTGTCGCTTTGCGTATACCCAAGCTGCTTGGGTCGACTTTGCAACATCACCTGACACTTTACCGCGCCAATAATGCACCGTCGGATTCTGCGCCCAGGCAACCTTTTATAAAAACGGCCCGTTCAAAGACTCACCAGGCTTTTGATGATACATGAATAGGTCTCATTTATGAAATCTAAAAATCAATTGCATGTCTGGTATCTCCAACGCGTTGCCCTTTAGCACACGTTCACAGATCAAGCAATGGATCGCGTCTGGTTCTTGAACTGCCTGCTGTGAGCACAGTGTGGAGGAGGGAACTTCAAATACCCTGATCCTGCTTTGAATGTTGCAGACAGAAAGGCTTTCACTCAGACTAGAGAAACTTCAGGTAGCTCTGTCAGCATGGATTTTCAGGATACGCATGACCGAGAGTCAAAAACAACACTAGGAGCTACTAGAAGCTACATCCAGAGGTAACTGAAGATGTTGACGTGCTTAAGTTCTCACGATGAGCTAACGTCTGTCAGGTTACTATACTATAACAACAAGGTTAGCATGCTAACATCTGCAAAACATGGGCATTGCATTCGTTTTGAAGGTACTTGCAAGTATTGATGAAGTGTCTGACTGGCTGAGACCGTTATTACAATATTGTCCATCGTGGATGCCCATAGAACCAATGCTCTCAGGAACACAAATACCTGTAGTAGATGTAGTTACTGGCAAATCAATGAATATATAAATAAAAAGATATTTCACACCAAGCCGAATAAGTTACCAGAGAACAAATCAGTGAAACACCCAAGTTGGTTACATGTACTCTCCTGGGGATCACGAATGAACATAGAATTCCACATCATGCCACAAGCATGGCAAAGAACATGGCGTGAGTCGAGCGTCACATCCTTTTCGAAGTACACTAACAATCCAGCTATGCCTTAAAAATGGATTGCTTAAAACAACAGACTCCATTAGCCAACGCAGCAGATGTAACCCATTTAAAAATCAATTGTTGATTCTGTTTCCATAATGAAAACCCTTCGCAGTCACATGGGGAGGTCAGAATCAATGGAGGAGTCAATGGACCAGGGCTCGGACTGGTACTCTAAATATACCATGTGCCCTTACTATAACTGTGCATTCATATTATGGCAAGCGTACAAAATGAACATCCTATGTCACCGGTCACGCCTCTAGATCCCCAGCAATTCAACCCTGATTGGGCACGAGAAGAGAAGAGAGAGGAAAACAACCAGTGGTCGATGTGTGGGTGCTGCACCATTGAGACTTTTGACATTTCAATTTGAGGGTACGTGCAGTTAGCGCCCTAAAAAAGAACCATTGTATAATGTTAATTACTGCATGTGGGACAGCCACGGTCTATCGTGGTGACAACGTATAATTTGAGGATTTCGCTTTGTGCCGTATATGTGCAGGCTGTTTCATCCGCTCTGCAACTGCCTCTACACTATCTGCCCCCTTCCAGTCCTGGAGTTGAAGTGATGCCCAGTCGACATGCTGCTCGCTGTAAAGGCACAAATAGAAACCATGGCGACACGTCCTGAGAGAAGCATTCCTCACGTTAAACCGCAGAGGAGCCACATGACACACTGTCTCCATTCTTTTCACCCTCAGCTGACAGCGGACATGTTTGCACCTGAAGCAAAAGCTGGAGGGGGTAGGGAGAGAGCAGGACACGCTAACATTTAGCCGTGTTGGGCACTGTTCTTTATTTCAAAATAACAGAATGCGATGCGCTAATCTGTCATTTATATTTATCTGGGTGCAAATTCTCAGAGAACTGATTTGCCCTTAATCAGGTCCAAGGCTATTGAACTAAAGCCTCTTTCCGGTGGGCAGGTTCTGGCCCGCGGGCCGTATGTTTGACACCCCTGCGCTGGTGTTACATGATGGTACTCGGTATTGATGTGTCTTCCAACATAATTGCAGGGATGTATTTTTGCTTCTGTTGTCTCAAGATCGAACAGAAACATGATGAAAGACTTGTCATCCATGGATGAAAGCTGAGCTGTCATCACTCATACATCCATTCTCAGGCCACGCCCCACAATTTTCAAATCCAAAATTAGCACTTTGTCGACTTCCTTCGGATCTTGTTGGTATAAGAGCTATCAAAGCAGTTCTGGCCTGTCCAATCTGTCTGACATGGCCCTGAATCGGGACACAGCTCATGACTAAATGTCTCAAGGTACTTCAACCTGATGTTTCTATCAGTTTATATAACCTCCATGGGAAAACTGGGATCTCCAGGCAGATTGAAGGAATGTGTTATTATAGCGACTGTTTGGAATGCTCTTTCTAAAAGGCAGATATGTTGTGGTCAGCTGCCGTGTGGTCAGTGCAGCACGGTGGGTTATTTAAAGTGGCGTTGGACAGCAGCTGTGGTCAGACGCTGCGTCCTGGTTCCCACAGATAAGTGACACATATATTCATTAACTACTTCACTCAAGGCTCAGTGGACAGAGGTAAACAATGCGGGCCAATGTCATAATCATCATCATCACCACCATTAGCACTACTGGCCATCCTTCCTCTGCCTCTATGGTACTTTGCTATTACTTTAACCCTTTTCCTTTTGCACAGGTGGAAAGTACTTATCTCTTACTTAATATATAAGTATGCAGTGATATGACAGAGTTGGACTTGGCCATAGTATAAATGTTAGTATTATCAAAGGTGCAGTGTGTAAGATTTCGGAATATATTTTTGGACATTGAATGAAAAAAAGTATCTTTTAAAAGTAGAATCCAGTTCCATTAACGAGATTAATGGCTAATTTGAGATCAGGACACTTAAGGAGAGAAATCCCATGCTTATGGGATGTTTACCACCTGTTCTGTGAGAGGAAGCAGGAAACAGCTGAGAGTTCAACGTCATGCGGAGGAAAGAAGGAATGTTCCCGGTGTTCTCACAGTCTGCTCTGAGACTCAGAGCCTGAGAGACTCTAATCACCAATAAGCCTGGAAAGAATGATCAATATGTCACCAACATCCTGTTAAAAATGTTGTTTTGACGGCAGTTGTCTTTTCAAGTGTTTCGCTGGAAGTTTGCGCAGCGTCGTAGTCTATTTATTGTCATCGTTGGAGGCTTCCCTGATAGAGTTTGCAATCAGTTCTTTTGTTTTGCACGGAAAGACACAAGAGGTGAGAGAGCTAGCTTTAGAAATGATCCTTATTTAGACATATGTTTCCAAAGCGTGCAGCGTACTCAAACGTCCTCTTCCCCGAGTCTGTGTACACTTTAGGTACAAAATAGCAAAGAGAGGTCTTCCATGAGATAAAGGCGGGGGGGGGGGGGGGGGGGGGG
>JAFBJT010108273.1:7719-32522 GCA_016785325.1 Chascanopsetta lugubris
TTCGCAGACATGATAGGGACAAATAATTAAACCGAGGCCCGGGAGAGATAAAAAAAAAAAGAGTCGGGAGGGTGGGGGGGGGGGGGTGGGGGTGGGGGGTGGTGCGAGCAGACAGGTTACATCCTGGGACGACCTTTTCTCAGTCACGTTCTGGACAGAGTGTGATCGGAAAGTTAAAAAGCTCAAACTTTAACGAAGACGCAAGCGCTCCCGTCCATCATACCTGTCCATCACCTTCCCCCCTCTTTCAGCAGGCAGCTGATCTAAATGAGTTCAACTGGATGAGTGAGAGCGGGTTTCAGATGTCTCCCCTGAGATGTACATTTGCTCCAGTCATCCAAAATGGATGAGGGAGCACAGACACATGAATGATTGGTCCCGGTAAATAAAATAAAAATAACTCCTGCTGCCCCGTCAAAAACAGAGGTCAATACATATGAGCTGGATACACAGAGGGATGGATGGATGGATGGACGGACGGACAGACGGATGGACGGATGGATGGATGGATGGACAAACAGATGTGGATGGATGGATGGACAAACAGATGTGGATGGATGGATGGACATGTATTTGAAAGGATGGATAAATAGATGGATTGGACAATCAGATGGATGGATGGGTAGATGGATGGACAGATAGATGGATTGATGGGTGGGTGGATGTACAGACAGATGGATGGGTGGATGAACACACAGACAGACAGATGGATGGATGGATTGTTTAAATCACATCTCTCCACGAGTCTTCAATAGTTGTGTGTGAACGTTGTAACTGAATTACATTTCTCCTGTTTATTGAATCACAAATTGTTTTTTTTCTTTGAACAAACCTCCGTCTCCACTGTCAATAAGATTTGCACTCATCCATCTGTGATTTACTCCCATTTGAAAATGTCATACTGTTTCCTGCATGTGCTCTGAGTGTAGCCTGCTTGAAACTAACCATCAGCTATTTCCTGTCCATTAAAACCAATGTTGTTGCTGTGGTAACAAGAGTCACTCATTACGGTTGTGTGTCTGAAAGAGCAGATGAAGTTCATGGGGTGCATTCTGTGCCTTTATGTATTCTGAGATTTTTATAAATGTAATTGACAACCATAAAAACAGTAATCTACCAGATTCATTATATGAGTATGTATCATTTCACTCCACATACAATACAGCTCTGTGGCTATTTGGTTTGAAATGAAGGGATATTTCATACAACCTCATCAGAATGACCTTGTTACATGGCTGAGAGAATAAAACATACTCTTTCTTTTGATATTGTGAAACATAAAAGTGAAAAATGTTAAAACAACAAAAACACGTCCAAGGGTTTTGGATATTTACTTTTGTTTTTGAAAGTATATTTTGGGGCGAGAGAGACTCTGGAGAGGGTTTGTTTAGGCATTTGTTGCATCCGACGTCGCCGGCCACAGTTGTCATCTTCTGGTTAAATGACGCGTGAAAGTGAATATCCATCTTCTGTGATCAAAAGCATCATAAGATGGCGGTACGATACACGCTGCATTATAAACAACCAGGCTGCTCCTGTCTGGATGGAAAGATACCACACACAGAGACACATCCTCCTCGCAGCCCCTTTCTCTTATTTTGAAAAGCTCTGTTAGCTCCTGTATTCCTTTGTCCAAACTAGCAGCTCTTCCTCCTCACACACCGACACCTCTCTAATGAAACCCACTGTGTTGCGACCCCTGGGGCACACTTTAAAGACCCGCACACAGTAAAGTAAATTAAGCCGAGAAATGGAAAGTGAAAACTCTGTGAAACTGTCACGCCTCTCAGAAAAAGGACCCGAGAGCACCACTCAGGAGGCAGGGATGTAAAAGGAAGGAGCCTTTCCTTTTGGAAATAAATAATAAATGGAAACGGGGATACAAAAATCCAAAGCAGGCAAACAAAGAACAAAGGAGAAGGGGCTGAGACAATCCAAAACACAATTGGGATCAAAACATGCAGGCGGAGAAGCGAGGCACATGGCACAAAGAGGGTGGGGCTGAGAGCAGGGGGAGGCGGGAGGCAGGGGGCTAACGAGGGGAGTGGATGGGGCAGGTAAACGGGTGAGTGGTGGGGCCCGAGACCACAACAGGAAATCTGTATCATAATTCAAGGGCTGCAGCCCTCAGAGGACACGGTCAGCTGAGCCACAACAACACCGTCTGCTTTCACAAACTGGTTTCACTTCAGATCATCCATGAGAAGAGGAATTCCCACCTATTCCCCCCCCCCCATGCATCACATGTGGTGCACATCAAAATACGCAGTGTAAATATCATTTGACCACAGTTTTCATGTTTATCTGATATTTGCATTGGCACAAGGACTCTGTTGATGTCACCAGAGCAGCGGTTGCACCGGTGCAGCGCCTCAGCTTGCAGCACGAGCGCGTCCAGCTCTAAGAGCCGTAGCAACAGAGCTGTGGATGAGAACGTTGTTCGATTCGTAAATAAGGCGAAAATATATCCAACATGGCGGTGGCTCAGCGGTTCATGGGGCAAAGGTCACTGGCTCGAAACCATCTTGCTGCAGCACCACTGGCCACGACAATGACAATGATGCCCTAACATGTAACGGTCGAAACGTCTATTCCAAACAATTCTAGACCTTCAATTAGCAGATGTTCCCAACCCATCCATTTGAGAGTGGATGGAGACGCCGGGACTTGAACCCATGAACTCAGGGCCTCTATTTCTCTGGAACAGTTAGCGTCCGGCGAATGCCAACACACGTGATCCATGCACAGGGGGAAGGTGGGGCAGGTGGGAGTGGCACATTGTGAAATGACACCAGAGATGAGAATCAGGCCAAAAGAACAGGAGGGATATGAACTCAAAACCCTGATGGAAGCATCGGTTCACATTAGCGGTTTGATGCGAGAATAAATAGCCTGCTGCGTAATATACGTGCGGCTGGCGATGGAACCAGCTCATATGAACGGCCGCGAGAGGAGGAGGAGGAGGAGGAGGAGGAGGAGGAGGAGGTGGAGGAGAGTCACAAGACGCTGGTGCTGCATTAAAGTGCACGGCCAGAAATCACTCAGCCGACGTGGAGAAGTCTCCAGGCGGCTGATCCAGCTGACTGGGGAGAAATACTGCTGCTGTTAGAGCGCTCTAAACACCTGTGTGGATTTCGTAAATTGAAACTGTCTTAACTGTGGAGAGGGAGAAGGGGGGGAAGGGGGAAGGGGGAGAGGGGGCGGAGTGGATGGATGACGAGCACAAGGTGGGGAGAGGGAGAGGGAAGACGGACAGGGCAGCCAATGAGGAGTGAGGGCAAAAGAGATAAATGTCCGGCCCTGCTTCCTGTGATTACAGCGCTATTATTTAAATGTCAGTGTGTGTCTGTCGGCCTGCCACTCTGCAAAGGGCTAAACTCATGTGAACGCGTTCACGCCACCTTTATTTCCGTTCATTGAACTCAGAGGGAAAACATTTGACTCCGAATGTTTAATCACTTTACATTGCTGGGAATCTACACGTGTGTGTGTGTGTGTGTGTGTGTGTGTGTTAGAGAGGGAGAGAGAGAGAGAGAGGTTGTCTCCCTCCCTCTGTTGATGCACACAGAACAAGGTTAATTACTTTTCTGACCTTCTCCACGAGCTTAAAGAAATATTCCAATCATCGGCTGAATAGATAGTGCAACCAGAGATGCTGAGTCAATGGCCGCGTGGGGGGAAAAATGAAACGCTGCTGATTTTTTTTAAGTGTAACCTTATTTACCTTCACCGTTACTTATCAAACGTTTCAATAAAACTGCCGGCATCACTGATTTAATGCCACGCAGCAAAATGGATTGCTTTTCTCTTCTCCTCCTCCTCCTCCTCCTCCTCCTCCACAGCCGCTCGCCTGCTTTGATATAATATGCATGCAAAGCATATCAATATATTTTTTTTTTTTTTACACGTTACATTTATAAAAGTGCTTAGATGGATTCTTTTTGGATAGCAACCATCAGTCTGCATCGTGCAATCACTTTAAGAAAATGCTGTTCGAAATATTGCGCCCGCTGCAAACACCGGGATTCCCTGGTCTCCTCGAGAGAGGAGCATCTTCCCCTATAGTGAAAGATGTTTTTAAGCACCTCACATTAACAACACTGTTCCACATTATTTATCACCATGTTCTCCGCATGAGATAAGTCCGTGTTACAGCTGCTGTGGAGTCATGAATATGGATCGTGGCTGAGAAACCCTGATGCAAAATGCAACTGAAAGTCGCTGGAGACTGAACCATGACAGAAACATGCGAGTGTGAATGCAAATGTTTTTTACTACAGAGCAGGAAGGAATGTTTTGATTTTCATGTGCATCCACCACTGATATTTAAAATAGCACTTGACTCCTCCCCTCAGAAAGAGTAGAAGAGGTGGTGTGGATTTACATTGTGTGTGTGTGAAGAGACCAAACTGAAGTGATTGCTGTGATGCAATGAAAATATGATTTTTTGCAAAATGGATAAGTGTTTTATACCAATTGGAATTTAATTTAATTTTCAGAATATATAAAGGAGCATTACGTAAGCTTTATGTTTAGAGTCACTTTCTACTGCAAATGAGTGAACGGGCAAACACGCATTTTTTGCAAAGTTCAATAAACTTTGAAGTTTGAAGAGTATTTAACATGTGTTTTATAATTCCTCAAACAAGTTTGCAAACAAGTAAAGAACACAAAAAGATCAACAGCCGTTCTTTTGGAATGGAGCCACCAAAAAAAATAAATAAATAAAAAAAAACCTGCCTCCCGGTAAGAAAGTCAGAAGTGGAGAGTGGAAAAATAAAAAAAAAAACATGAAACATACAGGAAAAAAATAGTAGTAGGATCAGATTCTGACCTAAAATGTAAATCAACGGGTTTTAAAAGATATTACAAAGCAAAAGGATTCACTAAACAGAGCAAACTCACTGCAAACCCTTCTTCTTCCCTTCATAATTCTACATGGAGGTGACAAAGCTCTGACAAGAACGCGTCCGAGGAAACGTGCTCGTGTGTAAAACGCCGTCATGTCCGAGTGATAGAATCTAAAAAACGATGACTTCAGCGTGAATCAGTGCAGGTGACTCTCTGCTGCTGTTTAACTATCACCTGTACAAATGCGCATCAGACAAACGTCAGAGTCTTCACAACTTAGAGAGTCATGTTTGAACCAGTGGAGGAGATGAGCCGTGCACAGCCGGGTGCAGGGCTCTGGTTCTGGATCAAACACGTCTCCTCCAGGTTGTCAGGACTGGCGGAGAACTATTCAGTTCATTTCACTTATCCATTAGCGGAATAACAATTTCATAGCCTGCAGCACTTTGGGCTTTTAAACGCAATGTAAGTATAGTGTTTGCGCGCCATGAACAGCTTTGTTATCGTGTCTCGTGTGTGAAACGCGTATGAAAGCCCCTTCTAATGGGCACAAATGAGGCCGGTGGATGTGATCCCACCATCCATCCGTCCGTCCGTCCGTCCGTCCATCCATCCATCCATACATCCATCCATTACAGTCAGGCAGACAGAGTGTCGGCGCCCGGCGCCGCCGCTCACACTGTTTGATATGCACTCGTCGCTCGCTGCGCCTCATCTGTGTTGGCAGTCGCCCTCAATCTCTCCGAGCTCAATTTGATCACCAGGATAAACAAATCCACAACAATTAAAAGAGATATGAGGGTTGACAAAACAATTAGCATGAGGCCATTATGCCTCGGGGGGGGGGGGAGGAGGGGGAGATTGTGTGCAGTCAACAAAAGACGAATAGACAAATAATCATTTGGGTGGATGAGCAATGAAACTATTAATTTTGTGTACGAACTTGGGGAAAATAAGCTTCGCAGAAATAGACGCTCCCTTTACGCACGTCGTGTAAAAATAAACTCATTCTCTGCCCGTTCACATGTTAAAGGTGCAGTGTGTCCGATTCGGTGACCTCTAGAGGTGAAGTTGCATGTTGTATCCATCGCCTCACCCTTCTGATCATGCAGGAGAACCAGTGACTTTAGTTCTTATTAAAACATTTAGTACGTCCACTTTTACTACCGTAAAAACATGGCAGCCCCCCGTAGACAGTTATGTAAATATATATTAATGGGCTCATTTAAGGGTAATCAGTGTCTCCCCATGGTTTACAGCCCTGGGGGGGCACACGCTCGCTCACGCACGCGCACGGAGGGGGCATGCGCAGAGGAGGCGGAGGAGGCAGACGGACACCGACACAAACACAGGAATCATGAAGCCATGTGTTTCTTTTCATTATTTTACGACGCGCGGGGGAGCGTTCTCGTGTGTGTGTGTGTGTGTGTGTGTGTGTGTGTGCGTGCGTCGGGTCGGTCCGAGGGCGGAGGAACGGCGACAGAAATGACATGCCCACGTGTAAATAAGATACGTTTTACTGTTGATTTAATAAAAGAACAAGTTAGAGACCTGTTCTATAGGAGAGGTCACCTTCAGTGACGTCTGTTGTGACCTTATGCAATATTTAGAATGAAATGAAATCGATCCTCCAGGGGCTGGGCCCCCCCCCCCAAAAAAAAAAATAATTGTGGGGGAAACACTGGTAATGGTAAAAAAAATGTATTCATAAATAAACATTTAGGCAATTTAACCAATAGCGAGGAGTCACGGTGGAGAGGGAGCAGAGAGGGGGATTATCATTGCTGAGGGTGTCCCTTGATTTAGAAGTCAGGCCTGTGGCTCTCAGGTGAACACGGTCGATGTCGGGCTTTGAACACTCACTGATTTGCCTGAAATTGCTTCAGGGCTCTGAATAATAACCATAATCTTCACAAGTGGAAGTTTCTTTTCTTTTTTTTTAAAGTGTAAATCTCCAGTGATTAATTAGAATTGTCAGAGGTGTTGGAAAGCAGGTCTGTGTGACCCCCTCTAATGCTAATGAATGTCTTTGTACGAATGCACACAATGCATTTTTATCACTTCTCTGCCTTGAAACCCTGACATCATTGTGTGTTTTAAAGCACGCGTGCACACACACACACGCACACGCACGCACACACACACACACACACACACACACACACACACACACACACACACACACACACACACACACACACACACACACACAAACACACACACACCGGCAGTGGGTTGTTGCCTAAAGGGACTACAGATGGATATTTATCCATGTTACCCAGAGGTGAGAGTCAATGGGGGGCAGCTTTTAGCAGCTGCATGTGTAAGTGCCACGCGGTCCCTCTGCTGCTGCATCTGGTTAAAAGCACGGAGGAGAAATTGAAGGTGCAACCACTCTGGCTATTATGAAGCAGGCGCCGTTGCTGGTTATTATGAGAGGTCAAACACAGGCTCACCCCAGACTCTCAGACAAATTTCAAAGATGGCTGGCATGATGTTTATGCTGCAGAGACGCACTGAAATTCAAATGATGAGCAAACACGGGTTTGCACTGCAAACGCATGTGGGCGTGACACATGGAGAGTGCATAGTCGTTCAGCCCAGCTCTTTAAAGTTGTTTAGGCCTCTTTTATTTTTTTATTTTTTTGCTCTAAATGCGCTGACACCTGCCTGCCAGTAGAGGGGGGAGTGAGTCAGACTCAGAATGTGGGCGACAGAATGTAAGTTTATGGAATAGATAGGTAGTCGTTTGACAAAGCGCTTGTCAAAATGAAAATATAAGAATTAGGGTCAATGCAGAAAATCCAAAAGGGAAAAAAATCTCAAAGATTATAGAGAAAAGTATCAGAACACCACTGAGGTGAGAACGAGTGGAAAATATAAGGGAGTTGTTGTCAATAAGGTCTAGATAATTGGGGCCACCCGCTCCCATAAGAGACTGCCACACACACACACACACACACACACACACACACACACACACACACACACACACACACACACACACACACACACACAGCAGAGGGAAAGAGAGCAAGGGAAGCACAGTTAGGACCCTGATGGACTTGAGTTAACCTCTGGGCCACTGTGGTTGAGAAGTTTTTGAGAAGTTGACCAGAAGGTCACTAGTTTGATCCCAGACTCCCCCCGCCTCTGGTCTGCAGCCTATGAGCAGGGCACAGAGCCCAAAACTCTCCCTGTCAGCTCAGCCAACAGTGAGTGAATGGTGTTTTTAGAGGTGTGTGTACGAATGTGCGAAATCAATCTTAACCATACTGTGAGTTTCTGATAATACTGGAAACGTAAAAAAAATCTATAACCCACATGAAGTAAAGGTGCATTCTGAAAAATTCTGTATAAAATCGACTCATATTGACGATACGACAAAAAAAAAAGACTTAACTGGTTGCCCCTAACAACCTGCCCCCACAGCCACACCAGAGCAAAACCACCACAACCACACCCACTCTTCAGCCTGGGATGAAGCCAAAGCCAACTACCACAGTACAGGACAACTTCAGAGTGACTCACAAATATTGCACATTGCACCTTTAATCAAGGCGTTTCACCTACTTTTACAACTCTGTCCAACTTATTATCTCACACACACACACACAATTATCATTCAATGAGTCCCTTGTGTTACCTCCAGTAGTGGAGGTATTGCAGTTAGTCCCTGTAGCAACAGCACTGCTCCTCATCTGGATCTGTCCATGGTACTGATTTCTCCTCCAACAGCCTGCTGGCAGTGTTGTGCCTCTACCACACACACACACACACACACACACACACACACACACACACACACACACACACACACACACACACACACACACACACACACACACACACACACGCGCGATAACAACACAGTGCTCAGGCCAAGGCTTGAATAGCCTTGTGTTGAGAAAATGCAGGCCTGATGATAATAAGCAGAGATTATCCCTCTTATTAAAAACATTTCTCAGGCAGACACCACATCATGATCACAAGCACCGATTCTGTCACTCTGCTTTCACACTTTGTAGCATCGGCGGCAGAGACGACGCTTCCCCTGCGCCTCCGCCCGCCTGTGTCTTTCTTTAGGTTCGGGCTTTCGCTGCTGGAATTTGTTTCTCTTTGTCTCCACGTTAACAGCCAGAACAACAGCGAGCACCTCGTTCATTCTCCTTGATAAAAAGGCAGACACAATGCAGTCATTAGCCACCTGCAGGCGGCTGGAAACAGGCATCGGGACGGATTCAATACCCCCACACGCACGCACCCTGTTCAAATGGCCCCACCAACCTGAGATGTCTGGTCGTGTGTAATTCTTTGTTTTCATCTCATGACCGTGAGAGCTTTCGATAAAGGGGTCACCGTTCAATTGAGATGGCGCGACCTGGACTTTTATGCAAAACAAGTGTTTGGGTAAGTGCTCAGTGTGGATTTTTGCGTATGCACTTTTACACAAACATATATAATAGGAAGCTGAGGGGGTGTTTATTACACATGTGATTATGTGTTCATTTCACCCAGGTACTCAAGTCTCTCTTGTCTGAGCCTGGAGCTTCTCACACTCTAGTGTTGCCTGAGAGCAGGGTCGCCTCGCCTCTCTCCCATCCTCCACCTCCTCCACCTCCCCCGGTCCCCCCTGAGGGTGTCGGCCCCAGCTGGAGAGCCCGAGATCAGGCCAAGACGTGAGAAACACCCCCAGGGGAGCGGTGAGGTGGACCAGGGTTCAGCTGAGGCACACACCGTTAAATGCCCTGGGATGGCCCTTACTCGACAGGTTGGGTCAGTGTGTGTGTGTGTGTGTGGGTGGGTGGGTGGGTGGGTGTGTGTGTGGGTGTGTGTGTGTGTGGGTGTGTGTGTGTGTGTGTGCGCACCTTTGAAGCCATGTTACATGTCACACCAATGTAGGTCAGACCAGATGGAGGCAGGGGAGGATATTGGAGTATGAATACAAGGAAAAGGCCTGGATTTATGCAGTTGTGTTTTACGGTCCCACCTTTAAAGGGGCTTCTCGTAATTCTGACTGTTCCATGTATCGACAGCAGATGGAGATATGAAACATATATCCACCAAACAAACAAATAGACATCACTCATCGGTCTGAACCGAAAATCAAAACATCCTCTAACTAGCATTTCGGTAAATACACTGAATTTTAGCCTCAGGGTTCGGTGACGTAAACAATGATTCAGCAGTGGTATGAAGACATAAGCATTCTAGTTCTCCTTCGAAAACAAAAGCCTTATTAAAAAGATGGAAAACAATTGACTCCTCCTAGTGGTTAAAAACTGGTATTACAGAACCGGCACCATTTAAACCATTTGTTTGCATCTTCGTCTTTGGGACTGTCGTCAAAACAGATGTATCTATATTTTAGTTAATCTTTAATATTTAAAGTTTAGAAAAAAAACTGCCAGTAGATCATTCAAGGACAAACTCGGTCGTCATGCTATATCATGATCCAGAAAAGTATATATGCAGTCGCTGTCGTCCCACAGTCTGTGACCTCTTCAGTGGTATTTGAACAGGTAACAGAACAGATTAGCATTGGGACTGAAAGCTCTGTGTAAGCAATCAGTCTAGACAGCGGTTACATATATTTGCATATGAGCGCTGTCCAAAAAGATTATACAGTGCATGAGTAGAAAAGTGAAAACGAGGTGAGAGGAGAGAGAGGGAGGGAGGGCGAGAGAGAGAGAGAGAGAGAGAGAGGAGGTGAGCAGGGTGTTTCAGAATACGCCGGTGCAGCAGCACAGCAGGGGCCGTGAGAAATTCACATCTGATAATATGTGAAAATTCACAGTGTGAATATTTTTCTTATCGCGTCTTTAGCTTCAGGTGGTGTTCGTACGAGAGGGGCAAAAAATAGCATCGGCGTCAGGATTTCATTTCCCTAAAAATTTTACACTTTGATCTTTTAACTCGCCGTCGCTCTCACACACGAAATGAAACTATTCAATTTCACACGTTTTAACTGCTCCGTAATGACTCGCTCATGAAGAAACCTTATTTATGGGAACGGGCCAACTACTGGAAGAACTTGGGCATTGGCCGTAATTGAACGGGGGAGAGGATTTATTTGAATCACTACATCAGTCGAGAGTTTGTAAACAGGATTTTGTTGTTGGCTGCAATTACCAGTGAATATTTGTAATACCACAAAACTGACTCTTGTTTCTAGGAAACGTGCGGCGCCGAGGCTGTTGCACTTGATCTAAATCTCAGTCTAATAGTCAGTGCGGCTTCTCATCAACTATCATACGTGATTACTCACTCCTAAAGGGATTTGCTGAGGCTGCGGTCGACACATTGTCCCGCAAGAGCTGATTATTCCCATTAGGAAAGCAATTATTTTCTGTTTGTTTTCACCAGGATTTTTCATTCAGGAGAGAAAATGTCAGGATTTGCCTGCAAGTGTGTGTGTGTGTGTGTGTATTTGTACTAGTCTTTGTGTCCATAAGAGGTGATTTGCATATCAGATACAGAACCACTCGCTCCATTCGCTCTAACACATTTTGTGGGTTGATGTAAAATGTAACAGTTCTATGACAGGTTGTGTTAGATGGAGGTGAAAGTAAGAACCTGTTAGACTGAGATTCTGATGGTCTGTTATGGTACATGCCATATATATATATATATATATATATATATATATATGTATATTTTTAATTTTATTTATAATAATAATAATTATTATTATTTTTCTTTTTTTTACATAGTCACAAAGATTTATCTGTTGTTGACAATCGGGATCCAAAGACAAGTTCAGCTCGGAGAGGATGTTTTAGTGACCAATTCTCATCTCTCCTGTAACAGTGGCAACATACAGGATGTTAAAATTCGGTTCACATCCCATAACCAATCAATAAATCGTCGTCTTCACTGGCTGCACAGACAAAAATACAGCTGGAGCTGAGACAATAGTCAAAGGGTCAGAAATGAGGAAATCAAAGAAAACAGCGTTTGTAGCTATGTCTCCTCATTTCTAATTATAGCTTGCTCTTGCAAATTCTTCCTGGATTAGCAACCCTATCTTTAAACTGGGCATTTAAAACAATTCTTATAAACATGTTTTTACTCAATTCACTCTTTTATATATTAACAGTTTGACATTACATTTTCATTGTTGCCTCAGTGCAGTTTTAGCTGTGGGCATGAGAACATTATTCCCATTACATCTGATAGCAAATGTGAAAAGTGAGGACATTCATCATTAAGTTCAGAGGGAGAGCTGAGGTCCCACAGGAAGCGCCTGTGTCGCTGTCTTTCCTCCATAAATCTCTTCTTTACTTTTCATTTGCAGGACAGCTCAACACACAGAGGAGGCAAAAGACTGACTGATTAAAATCGTGTTGCTGTGTTTCCGGGGAAGAAATTCTGGTGATTCATTTGATCATCCAAATTGTTTTCTCTGCAGTGTTTATAACTTCCCTGTTTTGATTCGTCCGGCAATGAGAATTTCCCCTCCCAAGTTTTTCCATTTCTGGAATCTGCAGATGAAAAACAATATTTTGCCAGATTCTTTTTTTTTTCCCTCGAAACTTTTTTCCTCCGTCTCTGTGGAAGCAGTTTCTGCTTTCTTCTCCATTCATTTCAAACACAAGGTTGTGACTTGGGTAATGTACTAAGGCAACAGTAAAGGCCAGAAATATAATATAAGAGTGCTTCTGTGAGAAAGGCTCTTAGACACCTTTGCGGCTCCTAACATATAATTCTGAAGCGTTCGTGTCCTTTAACATTGTATTTGACAGGAGGCAGCGGCTTGAACAGAAGAATTCTCGGTATGTGCCTCATTGAAGCACCTGACCTGACCTCATGTTTTCATGGCAAAGGAAATACATCTTAGTAAGACTCCACTGCCTGCTGAGACGTTGCTTTGCATCGATTTCTTATAGGAGATTTCATAAATATGTATTTTCTCCATACACTTAAAAGTGCAGTGTGTACGATTTTTCTCCATTTTCTAACAGTAAAGTCCACTTCTAAAAAGTATTACAAAACAATTACATACTTGCATTTGTAGGAATTTATAATCACCGAAATATATCATATTTTTCCATTACCCTTAAATGAGTCCATTATTTACATGAGGAGCAGGTCCTTTCTATGGGGGCCGCCATGTTTATACAGTAGCCCAGAGTGGACACAGTAAACATTATGAGTTTTAATGACAGCGACCATAGGTTCCCCTACTTCACCACCAGATGTCACTGAATCGTACACACTGCACCTTTAATATAAAGCTTCAATCACTTCAGAGTCAGAGCTCCTTCAGACCTTCTCCTGCCAGACCCAAGTTGCCAGGTTGACTGCTGTAAACAAACTAGGGACTACATTCACACTGAGCAGACACTAAGTCCTACTGGTGTTGTGCAGCGTGTGTTAACATGGGAAACAGGAAACAGTCAATCATGTTACAACGTACGAGTGTTTAGAGACTTCATCTGTTTCTTCATACGTTCCTTAAATACAGAGGAGTCTGTTTGTCCCTCCCCTCCTTCTGAGCGAGGCTGAACCATGAGTCAGCGAAGCTTCAAGCTCTCGACAATCTTCCTCTTTTTCATCCTCGACAGTTCTAAATGCGCTCGTTCTCTTTTCAAACCGAATGGAATCACTCAGCGCACATTATTTCCAACAATATGCCAGAGAAATTTTGACTTCTCTGTTTTTTGGGAGCCTGATTTACTTTGTTCCTCCCTTTGTTCTTCTCTTGTCACTCAAATCAGAGCTTCGCTGTTAAACACGAGCGCTTGAACCCGGCAGACGCCTCCGAAGCACAACAGGGACGAGATGAAAGCGTTTTCCGCGGTTTAGCATTAACACGTTCAAATTATATGATGAACGGGGAAAATGGGTAGAACACGAGGGTGTTCAGAAGGTTTTAGATCTTTTGTGGTGTCGAGTGGTAAATATGTGTTAGCAGGGAAATGATTTTTTTATCGTCCAAACAGACTGATTTTCTTTATAGCTCATGAAACAAGTGGAGACATGGCAACGAAGCAACATTAAAGTGAGATTTGATAAGAAACAAGACATGGAAATTAAAGGTCCAGTTTTAGGTGAAACTATTCTAACCGCTATTGGCAGGAATGGAATATGACATAATTATACTAATGTTTTTTTATGAGATGAGCAGAATCATCTAAACGTAGATGACTGCACCACCATGTTTGCACAGCAGCCCAGAATTGACGACCTAAGCAACTTTTGGGTTTTAATGACAACTAAAGGCAACGAGAATTTCTCCTATGTGTCTGGAAAGGAAGGGTGATGTGTGGGGTATTCACCAGCAAAATGCCATTTTACCATTAGACATCACCAAATTCTACACACTGCACCTTTAAATCATGCACTACTTGTAGTGTACTCAGCACCATTACAACTGGTGCACGTTGCTATTGGACACAGTTGAGTGAGGAAGCGACATGTGTATCTGTAGCAAAGGTATTTGGTCAAGATGCACTAATGGAGCTCAGCACAGGGGCCGCACACACAACTGTGCTTCCTGATTCCGACCAATCAGATCTCTTGCACCATCCCCACTCGGCATCACGCTGTATGATTCAGTCTCACTGTGATAAACAGCGCCCCCCTATGGGATGAAACATGGGGGATACTGAACCGGGGGTGGCATGTACACAGATACAGGACACACTCACAACCTACTCTAGGAGAAGAAAACACACAACAGGTATGATATGACTCCTTTAAGCACATGGCTGAGAGCAGCTTCCGAGCGTTTCCCGCCGTCAGAAAAGGTCTGTGTCCTCTCATGTTTCACTTTAATGGCTCCCTCTCTGCTCTGTGTGACATCAAGTCAAAACAAGTGACACTTTTAAACTTTAACCAGACCCTCACCTCCTCCTCAGTGACACAGAACAGAGCACTTAGAGCCCGGGGACACGCGCCGGCCCCGGTCACCACCCCCCCGGGGGGTGTGCGGGGCGGGGGGGGGGGGGGGGGCGCCCCCGGGGGGGGGGGTCCTTGGAAGGCAGACAGACCTCCTTTCAACTAACACCCTCAGATGCTCTCGAAGGCCCCAGACTCACAAGGTTGATCCCCCCTCACAAGGACCCGTGTCTCTGCTAAAAGCCAGAGCCCTGACTGGAGGTCAGTGTGAATGCGGCCCCGGGCCACCCCCCCCCCGGGGGGGGGGGGGGGGGGGGGGGGGGGGTCCTTGGAAGGCAGACAGACCTCCTTTCAACTAACACCCTCAGATGCTCTCGAAGGCCCCAGACTCACAAGGTTGATCCCCCCCTCACAAGGACCCGTGTCTCTGCTAAAAGCCAGAGCCCTGACTGGAGGTCAGTGTGAATGTGAGTGAGAGTCTCGGCGGAGAGGAGGCGAGAAAAGAGCCGAGTGAAACTCCCACAAAGGAGCCCGTGGTTAAGATTTGTGAGAGCGGCGCTTGTATCCGAGCCAGACTCAATGTTTTATCTGATGTTTCAGGAGTTCGTGACATAACATTGTCTCATGACCTTTGTCTATTTATAGGGAGAGGTGTCTTTTTTCTTTTAATGGCTCAGTTTTTGGAAACGACACATTATTCTCAGAGTCAGAGTTCGTCCTCTCAGCTGCTAAAGACTTGACTTTATCTCCAGACTGTTAAAGAGTAAAGTTGATGGAGTTTCACTCGGTTGCAGCAAAGTTAATCAAGCTTTTCATCCAGACGTGTTTCTCAGAATGATGTTTTCATGTCAAACAATAACATATGCACCGCAACCGTTTTTAAGTGAAATGAAATAAAAGTGTCTGTCGAGTGCCTCAAGCTTATTGCCATACTATTAAATAAAGGATTTATTCTCAGGTGATAAAAAGCATTCCATCACTGGACATTCTGGAAAATAGAGAAATCATTTCATCATATTTCCTGTAACAGAATTCAACTAATTAAAGTGGAAAAGTGGAAAAAGACAAGTGGTAAACTAAATAATATCAAAAGTAAACAACAAAGGATCATAGGACGTAGGATTCATGAAACTGACTTCTGCTGCTGAACATCACACGGGCAGTGGAGTTACCTCAGCTCAGGTTTATTCCATTGTCTTATCGTTCACACTGCTGTGATTCCATAATGGCAGGTGGTTAAGATGATAATGTGAACGAGGTGGATGTGGAAGAGCTCCGTTTGAAAAAAATACAAAATGAAAACAAAAAAATCCACATGACAGTCATGTGAAACTGTGGCTGCTAAGGAGGCATTTATGTATATTAACCCTGTAAAGTAGCCTCTTTAAATTCATGAGAATCAGTAACTGATCCCCCCCAGACACACAGACACACACACACATACACACACACACACACAGACACGCACACACACACCCCTCCACTCCAAACCGCCCGCTCGGCAAATATTCTCCTCTCCTGTCTCTCACCTGCAGAACAGGTTCAATGTTCCAAATGGAAAAGTTTCACCACTTCTCCGCCAACTCTGCGTTTCAGCGCCGGTGTCACGTGTGACGCAGGTCACAGAAGATCCCTCGTTAGCCGACATCTCAGCATCTACGAGTGCCGCTGTAATCGTGCTAATTCCATACAGGAATCATCATCCCCGAGTCATCTCACTTTTCTAATGCTCCCAAAACTCTTTTCATCATAAATCATTATTTATGAAACATCCACCACAACAATGCGACAGAACAAACAGCGGCTGGGACATTTGTGCACTTTTTAACAATCCATCCTGCAGCTCCTCTCATTACCCTGGTGGGTGTGTGATGCTGCAGTTATTCTGATGATGACAAATTGTCATGAAAGTCTAGTTTTTTTTTTGTTGTTGTTGTTTGTGGCACAAGAAATAATGAGATACGAATACAACAAGGAGGGAAAACAAACCCGAACAGATACATTGTTCTGGCGTCTGCAGCGACTAACAGTGCGCCGAGGCCCGATGTTACTCCCCTCGCTGCTAATTACAGTGGTGTGACATCCGTGTGGGCAGCGGGGTCGCTGATGTTAAAAGACCCGGGGTGCTGTTTGCCTGAGCGCCGCGTCACACGCAAACAAACATTCGAGCAAAGGACAACTTTTCACGAGGGCTCGGATATGAATAATGCATGGAAACCGACAATCAAGGCATTTAAAGTGGGACATGAGGACGTGCAGGAGCTGTGAGAGAGAGAGCAGCGCCTTACAGGGGGAACACATGAGGACGTGAGGTAAGGTCAGGTATCAGGTAAGGTAAGGCTGCGTTTGCGATTGCAGGCGCGTGCGCGTGTGTGTGTGTGTGTGTGTGCATGTGTGCACGCGCGCACGCACGATTATTGTGCAATGGGTTCGGGTGACCTTCAGGGAACAGGTGTCAGCATTCACTCCGTCACAGCACACTGAGCAGCGCTGTACAAACATGCATGGGGGAGGAGGGGGTGCTGAGATGAGAGAGAGAGGGAGAGAGAGAGAGAGAGAGAGAGAGAGAGAGAGTGTGTGTATAGGACTTGTGGTGATTTAAGAGGATTATAGAATGAGATACATGTTCAATGCAAAATAACACACTTCAGAGGCGTCGTACACAATTTGAGAGCCACGAAGGTTCTCATGTCCTCAGCGCTTGAGAAGCACTCTCGCACCAGCGCTGTAAACGAGTACATTTCTGATGCACATGTCCTTATATTCTATACAGTCACGGGGGGGGGGGGGGGGTCGGTGAAATTCGGGGGGGGGGGGGGGGGGGGGGGGTCGGTGAAATTCGGAAAAGGTCACCGCGTATGTAGATGCACAACCTGCATTCGCTCACATCGACTTGCGGTCGCAAAAGGCTCGTGGGCCTCTGACTGCAGCATCGACGTCGCCAGTCACCATTTACCCCGATGTGAACCAAATCCACGTATGTGTCCCTGGAGTGTGGGAGGAAGTAAGCGAATCAGAGGCAGGCTCAGGGAAACCATGCAACACCCCCCCCCCCCCCCCCCCCCCCCCCCCCCCCCCCCGCCCCCCACCCCCCCCAACAACACTTCCCCCCCCCCCGCCGCCGCCCTCCTCCTGCACTGTGCCATGACTCACACATACAACATTTCCTTTTAATTGACTGCGACTGCTCGTAAACTTGCCTCCTCAAAAGTATAAACTGATCCAGGAAATTAACTTTCTATATCAAAACTTTAGTTTACTGCTGTCACCTCAAGCTTTTTCAGGCGATTACACTTTATTAAAAACGTCAGTCCATCATTTTTATCTACATGTAGAAGTGACAAAAATGGACCGAAATCGTACACGCTGCCCCTTTGAATGAGTGTTGCATTTCAAAGCGACAGTAGCTACCGTGAAAACATGGCCGCCACTGTCCAGAGAAAGGAAATGAAAACGACAGTGTCTTCGATCACAGACTCATAAGACATGGATATAGTTAGGATTTAGTTTTGGCAATAGAACTAGAAATTGATCCCATTAAATTCTGCGCACTGCACCTTTGAAATCTACAGTTGTTCGTGTCATTGTCTGAATCCAGCCCAGGCCCTGGAACACACAGTGGATTAGCAGGGAATAGAATCCCCATTCACGTCCTTGTTATGAAGGGGCTTGGTTTGTGGCGATGTTTTACAGATGCTGCACAGGTGCTTTATGGGTGGAGGGAGGCGGAGCATCCCTTTAACCTGCGGCAGGAGTCAGAGCGCCATTGTTGCGTCAAACTCAATTCGCCCCGCAGACGTTCATCTGGACCAATGTAACGAGCCGATCGATGGCGTCTAAATAAAGACACAACACCTCAGCGTATCATTCCACTCAGCCTCCGATGATCACTCCCCCCCACCTCAACCTGCACCTGTTCAATACCTTTACATCTACTGCAGCAAAACAGAATATCGCTTGAATGTGTGTGAACATGTCCACACACACACACACACACACACACACACACACACACACACAACAGAACACAACCCTACACAGCAGCCTCTGCGTTGGCAGCGTAATAAGATCTCTGCTCCTCGTCTAATCGCTTCATTTATTCCATCCCATCGTCCGTGGAGGGAAACACACACTCTCACACAAATCTGTGTTTAAGAACAGATCAAAAGTGTCGGTAATCTCGGGCTTAGGATCCGGATCTGGAGAAAAACCCACTGATCTCGTTCATGTGTGATGAGCCCACTTCTTAAGTTAATTATGGCAGCTCCTCAGAAGGAGGACACTCTTAAGAGTGTGTAGGGGCAACAGTGAGGGAACGGTACAAGTCTTTGTAGAGTTCAACAACTTGAGGCAGAATAAAAGATATAAAGTATAAACATTTGTCAGGGGCGAGCGGATAAAGCATCAAAATCCTGCGATGAAAAGGTCTATATAAAGTGTATTGTACCACGAGCTCGGCTCAGGTTATAGACTGATCCCCTGTTCACTGGGTTTACTATGAAACGACAGGTGCTTTGACTATCAGCTGCAGGCTTTGATATGAACATCCCATCATTTTTCTCTGCGCTGTATCTCAGCATTGTTTCAACCACACAACTGTGGCTGCAATAACATCAATAGAAGTTATTACCATGACTGTAAAGGTGTAGTATGCAGGATTCTTCTAAAAACAACAATGTATAGAACATTGAGCGTGTGTGGTGGTGTGTTTATCCTATTCATTTCTTCTCATTTTGCTGATTATGGGATGTACCGTATCTGTATTCTGTCCCTATGAGTTCCTATGGTGATGTACAGTACTTTGCTGTTTTCGTTGCTCAAATGAGGGCCTAATGACGATGTGGGGCAGGGGAAGAGGGGGCAGCTTTACAAATAGCAACAGCCCTGCATTCTATGCCTTTTGAAAGTGCCACATTTCAAAGACATAAAGTGTCAATATAATCATCTAATTCTCGCCTGCGCAGCCGCAATGCGTTTATTTTTGTCTCATGTAGATTTGCCTCTCAGTCGAGGCGAAAGACACATTTTGCGAAGCAGCAGCTCCTCAGATTCCACTCTCAACACAGCAAAGCAGAGTAAAAGTATCACTGAATTTTTCATTGTTGGAATCACACTGCATTTTGTGGGTGTACGCTGAATAGCAAACAGAGGACGAGACATCAGAGAGGAGAGGAGATGAAAACAATGTGGAGTTTCTGGAAATGTTTCCCCCCCTTCGCTGTATTTTTCCAGAGGAACACGAGACTCGACAAACAGCTGCTGTCAGCAAACAAAGCCAACAAATTACACAGTCGGTCCTCATTGTAACGCAGCCGTGATGGATGATGATGTGCCCTGAAAACACTGTAAGAAATATCCCATGTTTTTCCAAGTGCTGCTCGTGCAAATATGCAAGAATGTTTGGAAACTATTTTTAACACTGCACACCATTCATCACATGTACCCCCCGAAAAAGTGTTACATCCCCACATTACATGCATTTCATTACGTGGAAAGAAATGACTTGTCACGCAGCAGTCAAATTAATAATGCAAATAGTCTTTTCTCTTCCCCGCTGCAGAGGGGGAAGAGCATCTCGTGACGGATGTTTTTAAAGTCTGGGCCAGTGTTCGGATAATTAGTTCCTTCTTCAGTCAGAAAAATCCAATTAAGTGGATCTATAACCCCTGATCTATGTCTCTTTCCTCAGCCGTGGATCCCAAGCCGTGCATAGCATGTGGGGGTCGGGAAATAGGTCCCCGGGGAGATCTTAAAAACGGGTTAAGAGAAAGGTTATGGTCTTTTAAACGTTGCACTTCACCGCGTAGGTGAGTTCATTTCAGCGGGAATCAGAAACCTACAGCCTTCCTGCGGCCAATTAACATAAATGACAGTAACCTCACGCTCCTGACAGGCACCTGCACTCCGCCGCTGTTAGCATGTGTTTGGGTCTCATCGCATTAAACACACCGGGCTCCTAAATGCCAGCGTTTCGCCTCTGAAGTGTCTCAATTACCAGCGATGCTATCGGCGCCCGAGTGGGCCCACACCGTATAGGTTGCGGGGGGCTTTCGTTAAGTGGGGCCTTTGTCGTCGAGTTTCAGGGTTAATGTGGAGTGGGAGCTAATCCACTGGCCACTCAATAGCTTTAACGGTGCATGAAATCTCTTTTGTTAGTAAACCCTGTGCTCGGGGCCATATCTGAAATTGATCACTGTTCCCTCTCCCCTCTGCGCGTCATGGGGCTTTGGTGGAAGGAGTATCGACAGACATCCCTCTTCAGGGGAAACGGGATAGGGACTGGTAGGAGGCTGCGGGGAGGAATTAGTGAGGGGAGATCACTGCGGAGAGACACGCTCTCTGCTTTCCTTTCCCATAATATCTACCTCCTGTCAGTCTATCAGTTTATTGATTGATTGTGTTCCTAGGTTGCTTTCTCTATTTTATGAGGGCCGTTGGAAAAAAAAAATGCAGTGGATTTGAACCGTTGGTTGATCGAAACAAACGCGTGGGGACAAAGTGCATCATCCATCTTTCCGCTCGCTGACTGACTGATGAATAATTAATTGTTAATGATTATAACTTAATTAAACAGCTTGACAAGCTGTCAGGTACTTAACTTCCAGGGAGTTTTAATTGAGATTTTAGAAACAAAACACAAACTGAGCAGAAGCTGCAAGTTTGAGAACGTATGCAAAACACCGGATCCTGCTTTTCTCATGTGTCATCACAATATAAAATCCTAAATAGCCACTTCCTCATTTAGTGCATTTCCACATACTGTATTTGAATCCATGCCCCTATAGCACATTGTCAGATCTAAGCCTTATTGTCTAAATTTCACCATACAATGTGCATTCACCCATTCACACAGCGCTTCTACTGAATATGCAGCACTCGCTGTAATAAACAGCAGTGCACTGTCATCATAACTGTCAGGGGCAATGTTAGAGGCAGAGCCGGCTCTTGGCATAGCCCAGAGAGGCAGTAAATTAGGCGCTGAGGCAAGCCCTAAAAAACAGTCAAAACAATACATTGGATTAAATAAATGATCGTAATAATTTTGCTCTTCAGAAAAAATAATAATGGTGTGTGTCAAGCCATAGTCATCAAGCCATAATCTCGCCCAGTGCACCAAAATGGCAAGAGACAGCTAGGGAATCAAACTGCCGACCCTCAAGCTAGTTTACGATACAATGTGACACAGGCCTCACACACACACACACACACACACACACACACACACACACACACACACACTGTCATCAGCAGTGATATCTGAATATAAAACACGGATTCCCTCGTGTTCCATGTCCTTTAGCCTGAATGTCACTCGTAGCGTGTGTCGTGTTCATGTTGTTATATAAATAACTAACTCAGCAGTGAATAGCACAAACACAGCAGCGGGTCAGGTGTGTCGACCCCGAGCACGACCTTTAAATTCTGGTCAGATGTCCACACTCCAGTCTCTCACTCCAAATCTGCCTCTATTTTTAAAAAAAGCAAGCGGAATGCCCCTTCAATATATATATATATAAAAAAAATACAAATTCACCCATTTGTTTGTAATCATAGAACTTGTTAATCACTTGTTAATTAGCCATGGTGCTTGACACACAAGCTTGAATGAGATTAATATTGTGACTGCCTCACTCAAGGGCTGGAGTCAGTGCAAACAGTGAAGGACGACTGAGGCCAAAGCAGAGCAGATCTGCAAACAGCAACAGATGCCACGATGACTGTCGCACACTTTCAGTGCTGCTGACGAATGCAGGAATTTGTATTCATGATGTCCATCAGACAAACAGGAGCAACCCCCCCCCCCCCCCCCCCCCCCCCCCCCCCCCCCCCCCGCGCGCGCGCGCTTTTACTGTAATTGCTTTATTGGACTGCAAACGTGTTTTCCCAAAGTTTTGTGCAAGTATGCGAGCGAGTTCAATATGGCAGCACAGATGCCAGAGTGACTTGTTTGTACTGAGCGCTCGGTCTCGCATCGTGACTCCTCCACTGTTGAGGGATGAACGGCGAGCTGGGAACGAACTAACGAGTGGAACCGAATACGCCGCTTTACCTCCACTCAATTAAACTCTTCAGCTGGAAACAAAATGAACGTTGTAGAGTCACAGCGCTCGGCGCAGTCAGATATTCATAAGTCCGTTAGGGACATTTGCTGCAGTGAAATATTGATTTTTTTTTTTTTTTATTCCCAAAGGCAGAGTGCTCACATGGAGTCAGACATAAATCACGGGTAAGAGATATTCATAAGTCCGTTAGGGACATTTGCTGCAGTGAAATATTGATTTTTTTTTTTTTTATTCCCAAAGGCAGAGTGCTCACATGGAGTCAGACATAAATCACGGGTAAGTTGCTCCAGAATCTGTCAACTGAATTCAGCCGAGCTCTAAAATATGACTACCCTAGGGAAAACAACCACTCTGTAACATCTGACCTATCAACCAATCAGTGTAGCCCTTAGTGGGATGTCAGTCCATGTTTTAACCAAGCGGCGACCTCCGGGGCTGACGGATGCAGTTCACATGGTGGCCACTTGAGGCTGGCTGCAAAAGCGAGTCGACCTCCATTGACTCCCATGTTAAAACAAAGGTCGACTTCAGAGGTGAATTACACATTCAAGCCTGGGACCAAATACAGTTTTGGTCTCTATCAGTCAGGAAGTGGGAGGAGTTAGGCATCAGGAAGGAAGCAACGAGGGAACCACCCACTTCGACCCTCATAGGAAAACTGCAGAAACCTGTAGGTGACGTCATGGACGCTGCGTCCATCTTTATAAAGTGTATTGGTTTTTAGTTAGTGCTACATGTCAGTTCTCCATCTTCAACCTGTTTATTTGTTGTTGTATGAAATAAAACTTTCTCCTGTTCCCAGATCACAGCTTTGTTTTTTCCTTCCTTATCCTCATTCTCTCTCTCCTCCTCTCCTGTTTGATATTTTGCCAGTGACCAAGGAGGCAAATCCAACAGATGTTCCCGGGGCCACTGGAGTGAAACAAGCAAACACGCATTTGATTGTTTTCAGATTTTTTTTTTTCTTTGTTGGCAGCCGTCAGGACTTTTTCCCATGTCCTCTCTACAAAACAGTGCCACGAGGAAACTGCCCCCCCCCACCCCCCGCCCCCCTTCCTCAAGTGAAGGAAGGAAAATAAAGTTCTGGCGCTGTGGTGCGTGCACCCGCTTCGTGTGCACCCGAGGAGGATACAAAACAAAAATCTGCAAATCTACGAGGTTTGAGTGAGTGACAGCTGAGGGGCTTTTCTTTAAACTTTTAAAGATGCGCCTGTCTCTGCGGCATTTGTGTGTGTGTGTGTGTGTGTGTGTGTGTGTCGTCTCATCTCTGATCGCCCATGTTTCTGACTATGATCAATCCTCATGCCAGAGACATGCCCCTCCCCTCCACCACACCCCACCCCAACCAAACCTCCCCACTGCTCCCAGCCTACCGCCATAACGTCTTCTGATCAGCAGCGGCCATAGAGCACGCTGCTGTATGTAAAGGGATGGGGGGGTGAGGGGTTGGTGGGGGGGGGGGGGGGGGGGGTGGGGGGGGGGGGGGTTGTGCTTGACACATGACAAGTGTTTCAGCTCTGATCCGTTTTCTGTAAAGAATCATTAGCTGCAGAAAATGCAGCTGTGCCGCGCAGGTTCACAGCTCAATCGTTACGATCCATCTCCTCATCGCTGGATCCCAACCACGCTCCCCCCCCCCCCCCCCCCCCCCCCCCCAACCAACACCCCCCCACCCGGACCCCCTCCCCCCCCCTCTTTTTTCTCCCCCTCTCATCCCAACCACGCTCCCCCACCCACCCCCCCCACACACACACACACACACACACGCACTGTCTCCTCACTCCTCACATTTTTTCCCCCTTCACCTTATTTATTTCATTCTTTAATGAGCTGACCTTAACGAGCACTGACAGCGTGTCTGCCGTCTGGGCCTCCTCGTCACTGTCACCGGGACGACCTCCTCCCAAGTGACAAACTCGCGTCTAAATGGGGATGTGAGAGGCTGCTGGGCTATGTTTAACCAGGGAGGAACCTACAGAGAGAGAGAGAGAGAGAGAGAGAGAGAGAGAGAGAGAGAGAGAGAGAGAGAGGGGGAAAACCTGCAGA
>JAFBJT010108273.1:35627-47175 GCA_016785325.1 Chascanopsetta lugubris
ACACACACACACACACACACACACACACACACACACACACACACACACACACACACACACACCACCTCCTCATGTGTAAACACGGGACTCGTTTTTGGGCCATGAAAAATGCTGCTGCTGCTGAGTGATGGAGGGAGCAGCTCATTTCAAAGGGAGATGAGATCACAAGCTCTCTCTCTGCCCCCCCTCTCTCTGCCCCCCCTCTCTCTCTGCCCCCTCTCTCTCTGCCCCCCCCCTCTCTCTCTGCCCCCCCCCCTCTCTGTGAGGTTGAAGCTGCTCTGCATCACTGAGCCTCACAAACCTCCTCAGTCACATCAGTTGACATGTTCATCGACAGCCTCCGTCTCTGCGGCAGCTCCCCCATCGTGTGGTCAGAGGAGGTACTGCGTGGAGCATTTCTACCACAGCCGTTCACTCTGGGAATTAAGATGCTAAAATGAAAAACATCTAAATCAGTTCATTACGTGAATGTTTTCATTCAGTTTCTAATTTGTATTTATATTTGACGCACAGTCAAGTCTTATTCTAAATTCCTAATTCATGTAAAATATTCAAAACTGCTTCAAAAACCCATTTCCCTGATTCTACTTTGACCGAACGTGTCAAATAAATAAATCCTACATTCCTTCGTTTAGAAACGGACAAAATCCTTCAAGTTTGTTGTTTAGTTGTTACGAGTTCAAATGATTTCAATCCCACACATTCGTTCATACAAACCCTTCGTTCTCTGAATCGTACTGAAGATCCTGATCACAGAGCAATAATGTTTTTAATTGGGGGGATTTGAACATCCAGTCAGTGGTATGGTGTGTACGTTACATCACGGGGTCGAAACCCGACACTCGGCAACAAACAGGTTCACAAGACAAACAGGAAAAGAGAAGGTGTGACTCACTCTGTGACATCACAGGCGCTCATCTCACTCTCAACTCCAGTTCATTACTCTTTGTTTTCTTATAGATGAAGAAGCTAGAAGTTTTCTCACGTCTGCAGATGATCAATGTCCACACACACGCACACACACACACACACACACACACACACTCCAGCTGAGGGAAAGGTCCGTATGACATCATCACGTATATGAGCTCCACACCTTCTGTAGAGGCTTCAGTCCTGCTGCTTCCAACAACACACACTGCAAAGAGTCTGAGGAGAAGAGACAGAGTCACGGCTCCACCACATCACAGGCGCTTCACAGGGAACCCACTTCAAAGCCTTGTGAGATGATTCCACTCAGGGGTTCCTTCCAGCAGACGTGTGAGGACAGTAGTTCTGTGTTGTTGTGAGGAACGTCTCCACGCTCCTCAAGAGTTAGTGGCAATAAAAGATTGAAAAAAAATACATCATCAGCTCACAAACGAATAGAGTTTAAAAAAAGTAAACACAGAAGTCCAATAAAAACTGATGTTGTGCACAAAAGGCACAAAAACTCCTCCCCCTCCTCCTCAGCTGGTCTATAAATAAAAACACAACAGTCTCGTTAAATATAATGATTCATTCATGAAATGCTTCCGTGCTTCCTTCACACTTCAACAGATTCTTCTTCGAATTCGGGCCGAGAACCTGGAGCCATGAGGCGCAATACCAGCAGGAGCCAGCAGATGGCGTCGCTGCACGGGAGGAGCTGAGAGCTCCACTTCCCCTCTCTCCTCTCGGTGAAAACGAGCTGAAACATGTCAAGTAAATATTGAGTTGACAGCGCGTGGCTCAGTGGCACTTCAGCAGATCTGCGCCAGAGCTCAGAGTCGCATCAGTCACAGGCTCGAACCCAAGATTCCTGTTTGGAGCACGGCTACTTTGAAATTCGGCTTCTGCTACAAGCGGCTTCATTCATCAACGTCATTCTCCAGCCCCGATTAAAGTTAAGGCTCTTTGCTTTAAAAAAAAAGAAAGTCCAACGCTGACATGATTTTGTGCAAGGCACCAACACACGCATCTGTAATATCTGGACATGCAGGGGGAGCAGGCTGCAGGGAACAGGGGTGTGAGGGGCGGAGCTCTGAGAGGGAGACGAACCATGACTCATCACAACGAGAGAGGGAGGGGCTTCACTTGTTTACACAGAATCACCCAGAAGGGTCTGCAACAGGGAGCGGCTCGGATCTGCTCGTGGATGGAACACGAGCACTGAGCCCGGCTGGGGAGCAAAAATGACGTAGTGGCCAAATGGTGGTACTGCAACTACGGGACAGTTCGTCCGATGTCCCTTTGTGTAAAACTGACAAACACATTTACACGTCTCATGATACATCCATGAGTTTGAGAAAATGGAGGACTTGAGGTCAGTCCCACAGCTATCAAACAATCAATCAATCAATCAATCAATCAATCAATCAATCATTCCAGTATGATGCAGTGAAACCTCACAGCAATTTGATAAAGGAGACGATAAAGAGGAGGATCATGTTCTTCATGAAGAACCGTTCATATCCGCCCTTTACCTTCTCTCATCCGCCTCTACTGTACTCTACTGTACTCTACTGTACTCTAGTGTACTCTAGTGTACTCTACTGTACTCTGCTGTACTCTAGTGTACTCTAGTGTACTCTACTGTACTCTGCTGTACCTTATTATACTCTGCTGTACTCTACTGTACTCTGCTGTACTCTACTGTACTCTACTGTACTCTGCTGTACTCTACTGTACTCTGCTGTACCTTATTATACTCTACTGTACTCTACTGTACTCTACTGTACTCTGCTGTACCTTATTATACTCTACTGTACTCTACTGTACTGTACATGAACACTTAGAAAAGTACTAGCTATATATCATGTACAAGATTAACCACAGGATTGTTACATCACTCGATGATTTAGTTTTCATGAAGAACGATGAACGAAAAAAACGATGAATTCATGTGAGAAAATGAGTCAAGTCGAATTCTGCCGATTTCAAAATAAAACTTATAACAATAGGTTATTTTTTTAAGATGTTTGACTCATTTCATATTTTCAGGTGAGGAATTCTGCTCCCTGTTTTTTCAATATATATTTTGAACACAGCTGATCAGAGCCCGAGTCATGTGACGCAGGATTAACATGTGATCATCCTCGGTCCTGCTCGTCCGTTAAAGGTCCAGTGTGAATGATTTCAGTGAAATAGTGTATAATCACCTAAACGCATGAATTATTGTTTTCATTTCCATAGAATGAGCCCTTTCTATTTACACCGGGAGCAGCTCCTCTCCACCAGAGGGCGCCATGTTGCACCACCATGTTTGTATGGCAGCCCAAAATGGACAAACTAAACATATTCAGCTGCAACACGAATGTTTGCCAGTAGATGGCACTTAACTCGATGCCCTGTTTCTTTTAGGGGTGGCAGGAGGGGCGGAGCCAGTCGGACAGGTCGTTAGGGATTCGATTACATTTCAGACCAGGGTTTTATTGATGGAGTCCCTGTGATGTCTGAACATCGACATCATGGCAGATTCAAGTAGGTTAGTATGTAAAGTCATGGGGTCGACGCCCCTCAGTGATAAATGAACCTGCTGTTTCAGCCTCAACGTCCACACGGATCCACACCAGGTGTTTCGCAAACACCTGCTGGGCGTCGTGCACAAACAGACACCAGGTACTACACAAGTACGAGTACGAGTACGAGTACGAGTACGAGTACGAGTACGAGTACGAGTAGGAGTTTTGCTTCACGTGCATTCGAAGTATCTCTTTAACGAGAGCAGAGCCACAGAGTTGAGACTGAGGTCAAACTGAAACAGGTGTTCTCTTACACACATTTAAATCAAGCTTCAAAGGGGGCGGAGCTTAACACGGTCACACCTCTGCAGGTCCCCGCGGCGGCTGGTCGCCGTGGTAACGCGCTCTCTGCAGGAGCTTCCTGAATCCGTGAGGTGAGCGCTGAGAGGCGCCGCCTCACGTCTTCCACCTCTGCTACATGGTGCCAGATTTATCGCCGGCGTCTGCCGACGCGCTGAGGTTGGAAGCTGCCGCCGAGTTGTTGTTCGGAAACATCTTCTCGGTGGGTGTGACCGCGGGGCTGCCCACCCCCGAGGAGCTGGAGCTGCTGGAGCGGTGCTGCGTGGGAGGGGGCCGCGCCGGCCTCATGGGCGGGGGGCGGAGCTGAGCCCCGGCCAGGCGGGCGGACAGGGCGGGCTTGAAGGTGGTCATCATCTCGGAGGTGGAGCTGCTGCTGCGCCGCATGGCGGCGTCCGGGTCCCGGATCATGATGGTGTGGAGCGGACTCCCGGGCTCGGAGCTCAGCGGGTTCTTCATGGGCTCCAGCGTGTCCAGAACCACGTCCGGAGCCTGTTTGACCGCGTTCTGCCGCTCCAGCTCGCGCAGCTCCTGCAGCGCCGTGCTCATCGTCTTCTCTATGTCCTGGAACAGAGGAGGAGCAATTCAAATTCATCCTTTCATATGACGATTAAAGGGGCGGTGTGTTGGTTTGGCCGCTCTGTCGTACCACTTTTCACCACCAGAGGGCGTCACAGGCTAAAACAGTGTTCTTGTCTACACTGACACATCACAAACATTCATACCATTTCCTTTACATGTTTCTAAATAAAATCAAAGGTGTAGTGACCTCCATTTAAAAAAAATTCAACAATGAACGTTTACTCACACCAGCGCCACCTGCTGGTAATAAACGGAACAACATCCAAATGACTTACAACCACAACATACGTTAAAGAATAAAGGTGATGTTTGTTTGTGTTTGAGAAGATGGCGGCCATCATCGTCTCGCGAGAGCTTGTTAGTCCGTTCACGTCCCAGCTGCTCCTCTCTGACTGACAGCTACATCAGCAGGGGGGCGGGGCTTAGCTCTGTTCTCCGAGGACAGACCCGATCTGCGTGCGTACGTGCTAATGTGATGTCAGACATTTGATATCATGTGTGGCACCGACGAGACGAACACAAACACCGGTCACAACAAAGCAAACCTCCTTTATAAGGAGGAAGAACTGACGGGTGTGCGACTGCAGTTCACAGCTCCACCACTGGATGTCACTGATTCCAATCCATTCCAATCCAACTTTATTTATAAAGCCCTTTGAAACAACCATAAAGGTCCCGAACTAACTCAATAAAAACACATTCTGACTCAAATGTTCATGTGAGGACATGAAGCGCCGGGACGAGTTGCGTGGACAGACTCTGACCTCCGCCAGCGCCTCCGTCTCCAGGGACTTGTGGTCGCCCAGGCTGCTGTGGCGAGTGGCCCCCGGCCCCGCCCTCAGCGGGTGGCCCTCAGGATAGGTCTTCCTGTCGGGGTAGTTGATGCTTCCCGCGCTGCCGAAGGTTCCCAGGCGCCTCTTCTCCGGACTCTCCGTGCGAGCCTTGCCGATGGAGATCTTGTGGGGGCTGCCGGGACAGGCGGCGGCTCGGGGCGGAGTGTCCGGCGCTCGGGTCGGACTGTGGGGCTCCGTCCCGCTCCGGTGGCGTGGGATCGCGGCCCCGTCGGATCGTAACCTCACCCTGAGGAAACGGTGTTAGTGAGACAATACTGCGCACTCCTCTATGGAGTGATTCCACATCTGCATCAGTCCCACCTCCCCATGACGCCTCCAAAGTTGTGATCGGGCGTCGGTTCACACGGCGACGGGACGTCGGTTTTGGACGACCCCTTGTCGTCCAGCAGCGGTCCACTGCTCGCCTCGCTGTCCGCCTTCTGACTCAGGTTGTCTGAGAAGGCATCATCGCTGAGGGGGAGGAGCCAAAGCACACGTCAGGCTGTCATGCTGTCAATCAATGACACCATGAAGAGAGTTCTGCCGTCACTCACAGGTCCTGCACCACGATGTACTGATGAGGGATGAGACCGTCCACGCCGTTGTGACGCCCCTCCCACCAGTCCTCCGACGCCCTGTGGTAGAGCAGCAGCGACGCCCCCTTCTTGAAGGACAGCTCCCGGGGGCTGCGGCCCACGTAGTCGAACTTGGCGATGGCTTCGATCTGTTCGACCTCTGGGAGACAAACAGACGGAAATAGGATCGATTTCAAAGTTGAGTAAACAACAACACAGAGTGATGCAACTTACAATGAAATAACTTCAGGTGCTGATTAGAAATATTTACTCAGAGATTTTGAAACAGAATGATATATTATGTTATGATACATTCTAATACATATGAGAATAATCATAAAATACAATCATATATCATAGAAAAATACAATTTATAATGTATTACTCATCAGAGATAGTTCCTATGATAAAATAAATGAAATGAAATAAATAAAATTAAAATAAATACAATGAAATAAATTAAATTAAATAAATTAAGAAATAACAAAAATAGATAGATAGTTCCTCCTCTGATAAATAACATTGATTCCCCACTGTTAATGAACAAAAACAGTTTACTGGAGTTTATCTAAGTTGAGCAACCATAAGAAGTCAACAACAACAACAACAACAACAAGCCCTGTCAGAGGGGTTGTGAACGCAGCAGTGAGAGTGTCATAAAACAAGTGTTTCTGTGTGAGAGGATTAAAAAACATCTCTGTTCAACTTTCAATTCAAAAGAAAACAGAAAAACATCGGAGCTGCAGCTTCTCCGCTGATAATCGAACAAAAGAAGAAACAAACAAACAGCAGAGAACAGAGCGAGTGAAGTCAGAACCAGAACCAGCTGAGCTTTGTTCTCTCTCCATGTGAGGCTGAGGACAGAGGGTCATAGGGTCACAGCTCATTACTGACACAGATCGAGCTGTGAGATATGGGTTTTTACCCCAGAGTGGCCTCTCACACACACACACACACACACACACACTCCTCTGCTCTCCCTTCAACCCTGACTGGCAGCGCGAGCGACACAATTATTAATTATAATATTATTCACATGATGAATATTATCACTCTATGTTTTGAATCTTTCTTGTCGGAGCCTGTTTTTCACTTCAGATCTGAGGGAAACAAAGGGGAGGGTCCGGGGGGAGACGCTGACTCTGAACAGAGGGGGGATCAAAGTGGGGGTGCGTTCCAACACTGTTTACTCAGCTCAACACAAACCTCTCACCTCCTCCTCCTCAGTTTCAATTATAAAAAGGACATTTTTTTAATCCACAAACAAAATCATATTCTCTCATTTCAGAGCCATTCAAACGAATGGACATGTGAAATACTTTGATTCTGTAAATGATCAGATACCAAAGTGGTACGATGGAAAAAAGATAGAATTAAACTGTAGTATTTCTGCGGACAAACTCAAAGTGATCAGCACTGAAAACAAAGGGACACGCCCCTCGGTTTCCACGGTAACTATGGAAAACTACAGTTCATATCAAAGTGAGACAGACCTTCGTCGCTGGTGTGCGGCTCGGTGCCGTTGTCGGCCTCGTCGATGGTTCCTGGTTCACTGTGCGGGCTCTCGCTGTCGGACAGGAAGTGACACGTGAGCGAGACGCCAAACAGAGAGCGGGACATTTTATTTTGAGTGTGTTTGAGCAGAGACTTAAAGGTGCAGTGTGTAGGATTTATCGATGTCTGGAAACGATTTAATTTTTAATTATTAGAACTACGTTTTAATTTAGTTTTAATGAATAAATAATTGTAACACATTTACTATTCAATAAATTAAAAATACATGAATGAATACATAAAACATTCATTTAATTTGCCACTGTGAGCCACTGAAAAACATGCTGGTGGAACATGGCGCCCTCTAGAGGACAGGACCTGCTCCAGATGAAAACACAAATGGCTTATTTCAAAGTTCTGTAAACAACAAGGGAATTCCACTCTCTGCCAATGGAAACAAATATAATTCCAAACAGTTCTAATAATGACATGGATTGGATCCTACACACTGGACCTTTAAGGTGGAGCCGGGACCCACCAGTACTCCTCGCCCCCGCTCATGCACTTCTCGTACACCGGACCGTCCAGTTCCCTCAGACCGGGGAAGATGAGCTCGTTGTGGGCGATGATGGTCTTGATGACCTCGTTGACGTGCGCCTGACAGGCCACGGGGTCCTGGCCGTCCGGGATGGGCATGAGAGTGGGGCCGAAGCAGATGGCCAGGTTGTAGGGATCCATCATGTTCTCATCACTGTACTGGGACAGACTGAGGGGCGGGACCACACCGTGACGGACTGAGCAGGTTCGCAACTGCACTTATTATTTACCTTCTGTCACGTCTGAAAACAATGTCGTGAAAATGTATAAACGAGAAGTCGAACCACAGCTGGAGCCGCAGTTACAATGACATCAAACTCAGTGGAGTGAGCGTCAGGGGACGGGGGTTCGATTCCTCGGACTTTATGAGACTGTGAGTACGTTTCCAAATAAAGAAAAGGAAATGCAGAGTTCTACATATAAGTTCAATGTGACTGTAACTCCGTCTGTGTCTGGTATTCTCTCTGTTCGCTGTGTATTTCCCCTCTAACTGTGATGGATGTAAGACCTCTGGGCCCCAGGGGGCGCTGTCCCCAGCTGAAACCTGAGGAGAGGATGTGAACTCACTGGTTGAGGAAAGCGAAGAGGTATCTCATGACGATGATGATGGTGCGAGGAAGAGTCACCACGATCTGCTGGATGTGATGAGCTCGCTCGGCTCCAGACTCCAGCTCTGTCACACAGATCAGACACGCCTCCTTTATGACACGGTTATTCATGTATTCATAAACTCAGAACAACACGCTCCATCGTGCTCACATGAAAACAAGATTTTAAAATCGGATGTTTTCTCTTTTTATATCCTCGTCAACTAAAGTCAATGGAACAGGGTGTAATACTGATGCCACGTCACAAGGTGGCACCATAACGTTTCCATCGCGTCCTGTATCGATTTCAAAGTCAAATATACACACGTCTGTAAGTTTACATAAACATATAAATGTACCATGTCTTTATGAATATCATATGGATACATAAGTACATTTACATGTGTATATAAGTACATGAAACATTTATTATCATATTAGCATAATAATTTTCTTATGTATATAATAAAGTTTCTTATGCATTGTTATTGTTATTATAATATTAATTAATAGTATCATTATTGCTATTGATATCATCATTATTATTTTTACAATAATAATAATAATAATAATAATAATTCTATTCAGTTCTGTTCCATTCTATTTCTATTCTTGGTGATGATTCATTTGTTTTAGAAATAATTTTATCTTCTGTGGTTCTGTACCAGTGTTTCAGAAATTAACTAATTGATCAGAACTAATTTTAATAAACAACATGTAACGAAGAGATTCAGTAAAATCCAGTTCTCAGTGTTTCTGTGAGTCACTGAGCTGAATCTCTCTGAAGCTCAGAGTCTGAAGATCAGAGTCTGAAGCTCAGAGTCTGAAGCTCAGAGTCTGAAGCTCAGAGTCTGAAGATCAGAGCCTGAAGCTCAGAGTCTGAGCTTCAGAGTGAAGCTGTGACTCTGATGAGACTCAGGAGAGAAAGTGTGACTCAGCACTTGAGCAGATGCTCCTTCCTGCCTTTGATCAGCCTCCTGCAGATGATGCTGAGTCATCACACCATCTCTCTCCTGGATCTCTGCTGAACATCAGATTGCTTCCATCTGCTGCTCTGCAGGTTCTTCTCCTTCTCTGAAGCTGCAGAGTTGGACCTGTTCTCTGACTGTGACTCACTGATGGTGGAGATGAAGTCCAGGAATCGTTCCTTGGGGAACAGAGGATTCTCCAGACCTCTGAAGTACAGCTTCAACACGCCGGCCACCGAGTTGATGTCGTGCTCGTTCTGGTCGTCGATCAGCGGATCTTCACCTGATTCCACAAAAACCCCTTTTTATACGTTTGTGACGTGAAAACAATAAAACCTCCCATCACTTGTCTTTGATCTCACCTCTTTCAAAGGAGTTCTTGATGTCGTTGACCTCCACCTGTGAACCCGGCACACGGAAGATCCCCTGCTGCTGCAGCCCTGTGAGAACATTCAGAGTGAGACCATCATCTCAGACCCCCCCCCCCCCCCCCCCCCCCCCCCCCCCCCCCCCCCCCCGGTGCCAGCTTCCTGAGAGTCGGCTGCAAACACAGAACACAGAGCAGGAAATGTAATCTGCTCATGAAGGGAGATGCGTCGGTTTCCAGGAGAGGGCCCCTTTAGCAAGGCAGCGGCATCTGCTTCCACTTAGACGGCTCCTAATCAGTTTTCTGGGCTTTCATTAGGTCCAGATCCAGGAGGAAGCCCGGAGGCTACGGAGAGCGGCCCGAGACAGATGTGGAGGTAGACAGGGAGGCGGAGTTATGGGGGTGGGGGAGGGAGGGGGAGGGGTCAGAGGGGGAAGGGTGGGGGGGCGGGGCACAGACTAAACAGAATTCTCCCCGAGTGATCCTTTGTTATGCGCACAGAGCTCTGCAGGGAGCGAGGGTTCCGGGTCAGTGTGAGGCGGAGGGGGCGGGGCTTGTTCCGGACTCACCGTATAAATTGATGTAGCGGACACAGCTCTCCACCACCAGCGGGATGGGTTGACCCGAGTCCTGGAATTTAAAACCACACGAGACCAAATATAAGAACAGAAACACATGTTGACATCACGTTGACTCAGGGCTGTCAAACTCAAAGTTGATCTGGAGTGGGCGGGGCCACGGAGCGATGACCTATCAACAGTGCGTTTGTTTGACTACAGAAATATATCAAGATAAACCTCCACACCTGACAGCCCTGATGTCAAATACAGAGGAATACTTTACAGTACTGCATGTTACTGTTACACCTCTGCCAAGTACTGCAATACTTTTACCATGTATCTCCAAGGAGAGGAAGTAAAATCTCACACACTGGACCTTTAAATAGAGCTCGGCAGAGGGAGGAGGCTCCAGTGAGTATTATTATCTCATGTACTGTAAAAGCAGGTAATACTGTGAACAATGGAGTATAATGTGATACGTGTTTTAAAATATAGATATGAATCCACTGACAGTGAAATAGAGAAGTAGCAGAGTGCAGCTGAAGCCAAAGCAGAGGTGAGTAAATGAGCTGTATTAGTACTAGAGGAAAATACTCAGCCGTGTACTCTGACCTGGTATAAGTGCTAAGTATAAGTACACACAGGTACCTGGATGCGGGTACGAGCGTTTCTTCTTCCTCTGGAACAGGAAGCAGCAAAGCACAGAGAAGCAGAGGAAGAGGAGGAGAGAGGCAGAGAGTTAGAGGAGCTCAGGTGACAGAGGACGGACACCTGTGCGGGTGAGGGGGCGGAGCCGAGCTCAGGGGTGGAGCTTAGGGGCGGAGCTTAGGGGCCGAGACCAGGGGCCGGTTACAGGAGAAAATGCAGTGAGAGGAACAAAGCTGCCTCAAATTCAGAGCGACTGGATTTAGGTTTTATTTTGAAGGAGAGATTGAAGAGGCAGCTGACGGCTGGAGGCGGAGGAAGAGGAGGAAGAGGAGGAGGAAGAGGAGGAGGAAGGAGGAGGAGGAGGAAAAGGAGGAGGAGGAAGAGGAAGAGGAGGAAGAGGAGGAAGAGGAGGAAGAGGAAGAGGAGGATTATGGAGGTTAAACACACGTGTTATATCATGATGAAGAGCAGCTGGAGGAGCAGGAACTAAAGGTCGAAATGAGGAAGCGAATAAGAGCGAGAGGCTCAGAGTGTCTTCCCCTCCTGTCCAGCAGGGGG
>JAFBJT010108274.1:0-42717 GCA_016785325.1 Chascanopsetta lugubris
CGTATCAGGGCTCGGCTCATCCTCACCCCCCCCCCCCCCGTCAATGTGCCGTGCTTTAATCCCCCCCCTCACCCCTCTCTCTGTCTCTCTACACAGTTTCCTCCGGGGATGTGACTTATGTTCCGACGTGTCTTTGTACACGAAGCGCAGGAAACGCTGAAGACAGACGGCGGGACCTGTTTTCGGTTCTTCTGGGAGTGGGGGGAAGACAAAGGGGGGCCCTGAAGCCATCTCTCAGGTATGACAATAAACAGAGGAAAAGGTAAATATGGATTATCACATGACGTGAGGGTGTGTTAGCCCCGGGAAGAACATTCATAAAACCTGGTGTGAAATGTAATAACTGTGGAGAAATTGGGCTCTTTTTATTCTGAAAAAACATAATTTTTTAGATTTCACTGCAATTGTTTACAATTACAATAATATCAAACTGTTTTCATTTCAATGGAAAGCTTAATAAGTTCTCTTTTTCAACCTGAGAATATTGTAAAGTTTGAGCAATACTTGTTTTTCAGGGCTGATACTAATACTGGTAATTACAGGTTAATTAAAAAAATAGTAGGAACTGATGAATATATATGTAAAACACAAATAAAAAAACACATATATGCTCATTCAAACTTTAGACTACAACAGATAACAGTATAATAAATCACACACAGACAAATAAACAAAAACACGATGCACAATGGCTTATATCTGTCATAAGAAGGAATCTATGTCACGCTGACAAAAAATTGCCCCACATCTGTTGACGAGGAAAACCGTTGAGTTTTCAAAGTTTTGCTAAGCATTAGCAGAGCTAGCACTAGCAAGCGTGGAAAATGATTGATGATTAATACTAGTTTACACTGACACACATTGGGATCCCCTTTATAGAGTAATGCTGCTAATCTACACTTGTTTATATCCAGGTCATCTGTTCGAATTCAAATCTGACTCATTTACAATATGAAAATGCCACAAGGAAACAGAAACTGCGATGCAAGGATGAAAATGTTAACTCGTAACGCCAGCGAATTATTCATTACTGATAACGAATAAACCAAAGGAATTAACTTAATTAACATTGTTTATAGGTTTGTGCAGATGCGATTTTTATATAAAATTAAACGAGCAGGTCAAACAAGTTTCATTGATGAGGGCAACAGAAAAAACCATCAAACTCCTTCGACTCCTTCTCTGCCTTCACAAAATGCAGAGTTGGTCTCAGTCAGTTAACATGAAAAGACTATAAATGAACTCAGTGTTGCCTTCACTCTGGCAGTGGCTCTTGAACTTCCGGCTGACCCCTCACTCATTAGCAGTAGAACCCTGGTTGACCATGACAACGCTCCAAGCCCGAGATTAGGACCAGCTCTCTGAGAGGGAACTCTGGTGGATAGTGAGACAGAGAGTGATCAGGCTGCAGTGGACACGAGGATCACTTTTAATGAGTCTCTCCTCTGTTCCCACAAACCAGGCAACCTGGAAGACTGGCTCCACGTCCGCTGGGATGGAGACTGGTGTTCAGCCTGGTGGGATGAAAAGGAGCAGCTGGGGTTCAGTGCAACTTTCTCCCAGTCCTGGGTTCAGCAAAGACCCTCAGGGAGTATTGCAGAGTGTATGCGCATAGCTTCACCTGCACATGACTTTATACTGTCATGGAGGTCAGTGAACTCTATTCGCTCTATTCTCGATAGTAAATGTATTTATACGAGGAACAATCAGGACGCAGGTATTAACTGTGACATTTCTATGGACTTTTACCATAAATATAACGGATACTGCCATCGTTTTTTAAGGACACTGAATTTTATGCAATACTATTGTGCTAAGGGATGGGATCTAACTTTCATTCAGATGGCACCTCAATGTGTGTGTCCATTGACTTTCCATTGCAGTGCTTGTTGTTGGTTACAGTGTCACGATGTCTCACACAAAAAGACAGCTGGGTGGCGTGGCCTTGGAATAAAATGTCAGATTGTTTCACCCTTGAAATGGGCTTACTACATGTATTTGTCTTTTGCAGTGTATATATTTAAAAAAAAATCTGATTTTATTTTTACATGAGCAGTTGGGTCTGAACCATGGGAACTTGAGGGAATTGAAGGAGCAGGAAGTTAAAATAAAAAGCAATTTCATTCTATTAACAACAAAATTGTATTAATTGATTTAATTCATTTTCTATACAATTTTACATCCATTTATAAGAAAAATGAAAATACCAAAAATGCTGTAATCATTTCTGGATCTGCCCCTTCTGTCTGTACCCCCACAAACATTGGAAGGCCACTTCCTTGATCGTTCCAGTTCAAAGTCTTAAATGTGCCAACTACAGTATTCTGGCTTATTCCAATTACTGAGAGAATATAGAGAATGTAGTTCTTTTTAAAAGATCCTAAAGGCTATATACCTACAGGCCTATAAGGGAGAAGTATACTTCACCACAGGCCATAACAACATCACAGCACATCAAAGTAACGGAGGAGAAGGTATCTATCTGAGTGTAATCTTGAAGTTTGGGCTGACTGTAAAAACTTTTGAGGTGAGGCAGAAAAGAACCATCATCCTCAGATTATCATAATTCACCCATTCGGAGTCCAGGAGGCTCTTGGGGCAGCTGATGATGATGACGCTGGATCTGCCCTCTTGTTTCATGTCGGCTAATATCCGGCAATTTGCCACCTCACTCATCTGTCTCTCCCTTTTCAAGTCTTTGATGCTCTGTCAAATGTCCCCCTCTTAAAAGTGTTCAGGGATATGGATCACTGGACCAAATGGCTTTGTCCATCCACCGAGGGCCTGTTACCAACCTGCCAAATAGAGAGGACATAAATGGAGCAGCATGCTGATGCAGGGTTGTACGTTTTCCCAGCTCTCTCTCCGATAGGACGCTGGAGGAGAGAAATGATTCTTTCTCCGACTACAAACAGAAGCCCTCAAACCAGTGTCTGATGGTTTCGACTTTATCAGATGAGGCATTTAATGCTTTAACGGGGCGAGCTCTTCTCTTTCTTCTCTCTCTCTCTCTCTCTTTCGTCATTGATTTTGACATCATAAACAGAGGTGTAGATAATGATCACAGTCTAACACGCCTGACATGAGGGTGTCCACTCAAACGACGTCAAACCGAACATAAAATGCCTCATCCACCTCAAAGACCGTTTGCTAGGAGATTTGACATTCAGACTGCACATTCCTCACTTCTGATTCAATTCAGATTCAAAACATATCTGATTTGAGCATTTACAATCATAACTACCAGGGTCTTGTATTAGACAAATATATGAATATAGAGTTGTTCACTTAAACGTAAAAAGATTGAGAAAAGATGTGTTATAGCAGATTGATAATGTAGACTGACAACAATCCTAAGTATATGTGTAGAGAGAAAAAGCTCCAATCAGTTGTTTTGTCACCTGTAGTGTACAAAGTCCTGACCCCCGGTGAAAAGCTAGCTTTAATGATCTCGTTGGCAGGCCTACAAACAGACAGTCCGATTCATGCTGAGTTCTTTGGCAAAACATTACAATCAACAAGTCAAAGCAGAACATCCGTTTCTGCACAGCCGTATGGCAAAGTCTATTTTTCTTTTAAAGTCACAATTCATCTGTGCTGCAATTACACAACTTCTGAGATGACGGGCAAAAATGTATTTTCCTCTGATAATGAGTCAAGATGCTTCTGGATATGTAGAATTATCTTGAAAACAGAAATGATCTGCTATTCTACTCAAACTTTGGGAGGAGTAATGACAGCTTTGGTAATGCTCTTAATCCAGTGCAATCAACCTCAATCCCAATGCCCTAATTTACATTAGTTTACATGCCCAAGGAGATCAATACAACTTTTATAGCGAAATAAGGCCAGATTTCACATACATGCTTGTCATTGTATATAAACAATGGGGAGGGCATTGATCGCTGATAGGTGGTGACACCCTGCAGCTAATGAGTGTCAGTCTTTTTCCCAGTTGACATGTTTCACCGAATACTGATCAACTGAACTGGCTATGTTCAGCCATCACCCTCTCACCATGTTCAGCAGTGAATTGGATAACTGTGCAGCTTTGTGGTGCGCGCTGGCCCTTGTGGTTACGGTTAAATGCAACAGCAGACAACATTGCCATCTACTCTGATTGCTAGACTTAAATACAATTCAACTTCCAGGCTAATGCGTGTAAAAGTGCAATGAGTACTTTGAGTCAGACTGACGGTTTGCATGATCACATCATCTGAGAGTGTCCCAATGTGAGAGATTCAATTGGCAGCTGGACTAATGTAAATGTACTAAACTAACTTGAATTTCCAAATACCCGAAGGCACTGTGACACTCGTGCAAAGATCATCACATCCCCCCATAACACCTCTGCTCCGCCCCTCCTTCCTCGTCTTCAGGAAGCTTCCAAACGTGCCTCCTCCCATCAGTCATAACTGTTCCATCCACATCGCTCTGTGATATGCATTATTTCTGGAGCTATTACTACAAATTCATTATTTAAGCGAGTAGCTATCAGCAAAGAGGCGAGCAATTTACTTGTCAAAATACATTGCTGTGTGAGGTTTGAAATATGACTGGGGGGAGACTCTGGTCTGGAGCCAGGGGAGAAGAGGGGGGAGTCGTTTGCTAAATTATGGATGGGAAGCTTTATTTTAAATCAGGACGGTGCACCCCGGACGCTTTCTTTTAAGGCTACGCCGGACCCTTTCAACTGGATCAATCATTGCCCTGAGCTTGCTTTTCATACAGAATAACTACCCTTTTTATTTGGAGAAACGACTCTTTCTTTGATGAGTACTTACGCAGGTGTACCTGCCATTAGCTGCAAACCAGGGGCACTTTGATTCAGGGTAGATTACTGCCAACACCCTGGATTTCTCTTTCCCCATTTTGCATTTGTCTACTTTTAAATGCTAATCCACCTCTTCCTGTTACATCAGCTTTTCCCTCCACCAGACCTCTTATTTTGCTGAAGTGGCTTTGATCCCCCACAGACCCAGGTGATCTCCACGGCACCTCCTTGGTTTAGTGCTTAGGCTGGATTAGGAGGGGAGGATGAGCAAAGGAAGGGAAGCAGTGCTATCTATCTATGCTCTACTTTACCCATAACCCCGTAGGGGAGAAATGCGACATCCAGCTTTGCAGATTGACAGCTCGCAGGACAGCACGCCAGCTCTGCAGATTTATCTTGTCTTCTACCTGGTTCAGAGCTGCCCCCCACGCCAACCCCATCTGGTTCCCACGTCTTTGGTTTGTGCTTCGTCTTCTGCAACCTCCCGAGACCCTCACTTTAGAGGATTAAAGAGGCTTTTATATGATTCATGAGATACATCTAGCTCACTCTCTGCTGGTTAGAGAACATTACCCTCCCGGGAGAATCGATGAGAAAGTGACTTGGAAAGAAAGAAAGAGCGAAAGAAAGAAGAATATCCATTGGAGTTTTTTGTTTTGGGTGTTGTTAAACGGCTGGCCCGGCTGCCACTGTCTAAATGAGGACCGTCGTTGAGTCCCTGGTGGGGCTTCATCTTTTTCCTCTCTACCCACGCACATCGCCCAGGCTCCGTTGGCTGCTTCCCACTTGGGAGAACAGGCTAGATGATCCACTGCCGCATAGCTTGCAGCAAATCTAACACAAACCAAAGAACCTTTCAAAGTTAAACAAATCACCCTTGGGCGTTGTGTCCTTCCACATTTGGCTCCGGCTCTCGGAGCACGGCAATGTTTGTAGACTGCATAAACAGCTGGGCGGCACAGAAAGTGAGAAACAATGTTGAACAATAATTCAAGTCCTAGTTATTTTTCTGGAGTGAGACACTGAAGAGGCAGCGAGAGAGCGCGTTGGTTATTTCTCAACGCTTCACAAGCTGAAGGTCCCTGGTGGGATCATACTTTGTCTGTACTCATCAATGGATGAAGTCAAGACATTTTTCTCCTGGTTAGTCTATTTATTGGTTTTTGAAAATGTAAATGGGTCATGGACACGAGCTAACTGCTCTCAAACAAAGCCTCAGGTTAAACATAAAGGCCCTCAACGTTTAATACATCAACCCTTGGTCAGGCAACGACCTCATTCCTTCTCTCACCCTTTGGCTGTTGACGTTTTGGATCTGGATGTTTCACCATGAGACTCATGCAGCCTGAACTCTGTGCCGTTACGTCTGTGTGGATTTTGTCCTATGGGAAACTCAGCCTCACCTTGTCCACACTCATGTCTGTTTTCTTGTCTGTCATTGTCTCGTTCCCACAGGGAGAGACAGAGGACGCAGGCTCACCTTGTCTCTACTTCATTTCTGTGAATAGTGTCCTCCAACAGACTCACTTTATCGCCTCTACATCTTGGTACATTGGGATTGTCTCACTCATTCTGAATGAATGGTGTCCTCTAGAAGACAGCCACACTGAGTCTGTTCTTTGTGGGAGTTCTGTCCTCCAGGAGACTCCCGATCACTTTGTCCCTTATTTCCTTTTTTTTTATTGTGTTGCGTCATTCACTCTGTCACGCGCGTCAAACTCATTTTCACCGAGGTCCACATCAGCGTTACGGTTGCTCTCAAGGGGCCGGTTTTAATTGTGGGACTAAATGTGATTACTACTTATCATATTGTAAAATAACTGTCTTCAACTTGATTATCATTTATTCAATACAACTGTATTGAATATGTATTTACAAAAATGTAAACACTGAATACATTGCCCCACATAAAAAGTGGCATGTGTAACTTACTCGAGTTCATGGGTAACTTATGCTTCAGACTATTCTTTTGAGACAGTAAACTCTCACGGGCCACATCTGACACACGTGCTCTCTGTCAATGATGTCATCCTCTCCATTTGTTTGCATTCAGTCATTTCAATCTGAAGCTGCTCTTACCTCGGTCAACAAACAAATGAGAGAGTGCCTTAGCTCTGTCTACTAAAATGCAATGTTTGCAAGGAGAAACTCACAGTTGGTGGATCCTTTGGAGTATTTCTGAGAAAAGAGAGATATCATATAAACCTCATAGTGATCAGCAAAGGCCATCTGCCTCTTCATTATGCACCTCCAAATGTATCACTAGTGGGCTCTCACAGTTTGCCAGTGCTAGGTAGGTGGAAGTGACTCAACTGCACCAAACTAACAAAGTGTGCTGGCAACAAACAACAAAGCAGTCAGGGGACTGTTCAAATTGAAGGAGGATTTCAGGACCGGTTGATTATTATATTCTTCGCATGATAGCAACAAAAGGACTATGGGCAACCGAAGGCAATCTTGCAGAGTATTGCTTCCATAAATTGCACATGAAAATTGTGGCTACAATCCAAAGTCCTGTCATCGTACTTGTACCTGCTCTCTCCAACTCGGGGGCCTTAATTACACTCACATACAGAGCCATCTACAATATCCAGTGTCCACAGATTGCCGGATCAATAACACTTCCACTTGAGACTTGAATAATAGCAACAACGCTTGGATCTCATGAGGCATTATATCAAACGGCGAGTCCTGATGAATCAGTGAAATGGCTCGGTCCATGCACGATTTACTGTAGATTAAAGGGTCATTAGGATGAATGAGGATGCTCGTGTCCCCGCAGCACCACAGTTAAAGGCTGCAAGACCTCGAAGATCACAGACAGAAGTGGCCTGTGACTTAAATCACGGTTTAAATCCATTCGAGTGTTATCGGAGCACTGCCTAGAACAGGTGAGTAACTGGAGGACAATTATTCCAATGTAATCATGCATAAAAAATATAGATTACATACTTATATGTACATACTTACATGCTTTAAGATCACTGTAGATCAGGTGCATCAGTTGTTTGGAGAAAAAAAAGATTAACCAGAACATCTATATATACCAGCGTCTATGTATGCACATATTTTCATATTGTTTGAAACTGACAGGACTGAGCACATGGTTGCAATAATTACAATCAAATATTCATCTTCAGTAGCACATGGGCATTGGAGGCTGTCTCACTTCCACATGATGTCACCTGCTTTGGCTGAAAATAATTCTGTTTAAAATGCAAGGATAAATTAAATATAAAGTAAAAATATCTATATTTGATAACAGTATATAGTACAACAACAATTGAAAATCACGCATTACTAATTGTTGTCACACTAATATCATGAGCAGGTCCTCTCTTTTGAAGCAGCTATGTTTAATTATCTTGTCTGTACATGAACAACATATCCCAAACACCATTTGTTTTTTCAGCTTTGCACTTGGCTGTGTATTGATAAGCATTCAGTGATGCACGCAGTCAGAATATGGTCGGAATTGAACACGAGAATTTAAATATCAATAAACATCAAATTAACATGAAAACAACGCCTTGCAGTCACTGAGGACAAAGTGACGGCAAGTAGATACAAAGCAATAAAGTTACTAATTAATTGAACACATTTTCGTTCTATCTGAAGTTTGTGCAAACGAAAAACAACCAACTTGTGCTTCCACAGATATTAACAACACAGAACGTTATGTGCCGGCGGTAAGCTTCCCTGGTACAATTCACTGTATTTATGTTTTTATGTTTTAGTCTAAAAGGATGACAACATCTTTTAAGGAAATGGTTAGAGAGCTGCAGTCTGGAGATAGCGCTGTATTTGAGTCGGTCTCTGTAGGACACTTTGGCCAAGTCAGTTCCTGCTAAAACACACGAAGCTATAAAACCTCTTAGAGTGAGTAGAACTGTTTACCCGAGAAACAGAGCAAAACAGCTCCCCTCTCTCTTCCTCTCTTTCTTTCTCTCCCTCTCTCAGTGTGGGAATGATTGATCTCTCCATCGGTGATAAGGAGCTCTTCTCCATCATGCGCCTGCTGCCACCTCCGTCCCACTTTCCCTGAGCTATCATAGCGGGCCTGTCTGAGAGGCCCATGATAACGACAGGCCTGGGACACGGAGGTAAATCAATCTCAGCGAGGGAAGACTTACAGTGTGTGTGTGTGTGTGTGTGTGTGTGTAAGTGTGTGTGTGTGGGTACAACTGTGTATTTATTTATTGGCAGACAGGGAGATGATGCCAATGTCTGTGCAAACATTTATATGCTTTTGCAAATGTATTTGGAACGATACGCAAACACAACATTCTGGTCGGCTGTGCGTCTAATTGAATGTTGCATGAAATAACAGGTGTCCCGATGCCTTTTCTTCCATTTAACTGCAACCACATTTTTTTAAAGGATTAGACCCCACAGTCTTAACAGCACCGGAATGTTTAACAATGAAGCTATTTCTAACCTTTTTGTTCATTCTGACCAATGCAACACCATAAAACAGTCATACTGATTTCACTAAAACAGCCTCTTGGGAGGAAAATAGTGAAACTGCATTTATACTCTGTTTCTGCTCAGTGTGATGGAGCCGGCTCAGGAGGCCTCAAACAACCAGGGCCCTCGGCTCAAACACACAGCAACACCAGCTTCATTTGATTGGGACAGCCCACCTCTATAGTGGTCTCTTTACATAATAACTGACCACAGGAAAATGGAGGAAGCTGCGTAAGAAGGGGCATTAGCTTTTGCTTGCTCATTAACATAAAAAAGGTACAAACAAACATGACGAACGATGAAGTGTGCAAGTTCATTGTATAGATTTGCATACAATGAGATGCCAACCTGGCATTGTAAGCACTATTGGAGGTATTCCCAATGTCTCTCCAACAATATAAAAAAAAAAACAGCCAATATATTTTTTCCAGCCAATATAAATACAAACTGCTTTGGTATTGTCCTGGGGGGGGGGGGGGGGGGGGGTAACAGCGAGCTTACAGGCAAACATATCCATAAAACAATGCAACGAAACAGAGACTAAAGGCAAAACTTTACTTGCTGGAGGCAACCGCAGTCAACAAGATGTAAAAGTAGGTCCATGCAAATATAGTGCACACTTACGATGTCATTAATTTTATCAGTTTGGCCTCGTTTTACAAAGCTATGAGACATTTGTTTTTCTGCTGACATTTGCAAGTGTGACTCGCGCTCTGCTTCTCGCACGTCCCACAGAAGTCTGGAACACAGCTGTAAAATCAATACGTATCTACAGATCTAAAAATGTGCACATACAAATATTCAAGTTGGACTTAGACCGGAAATCAGTGTAATACAATCGGTGTGTGTGTGTGTGAGAGAGAGAGAGGGGGGGGGGACTGAGTGAGTGAGTGTTGCAAGGTGCTGTCAGGGTGACGCCTGCCCCCGATGGAGACGGGTCACCATGTAATTGACGAGCAGTGGTGTGACCCCACAGAGACAGGGAGGAGATGAGTCATTAACCCCGTCCCTGCGCTTGATTACAGTCGTGTCTCTACGTAAACCACATCCTACATCTCCAGGTTCCCTGCGCCTCCTGCTCGTGTTCCTCTCTGTGCTCCTGACAGTTTACACACTCCAGAGATCAGTCTCTCAACATTCCTCCTCATCCGCAACGTACAATCGCCGCCACTGGAGTCCATCACCTTTCTGGTACATGAAGGAAGCGGGGGGCTACGCCACATCATCGTCGGCCGTATTTACACTCTGCTGAGGGACGTGTTGCCGCCCGACACTGTAAACCGTGATTTAGTGGAGGATAAAGTCAACTACAATCAGTTCACCGGCTGTTTTATAAGAAGGACAGAATTTACAACTTTTACGGGCTGACAGTCTATGTTACATAAATTCCTATTACAGCTCGGCACTGCACTCTGACGGGCCGTCTCTGCCGCCTCGCATCATCCGCAGCCATTGCTCCGTCATCCCTTTACTCAGTGAAAGCATTTTAGAATAACTTTGCTCAGTGGATTTTCTTTGAATGAGATGCTCATCACCAAATGCTCCGTGTTCACAGAGTTTTGCTTGTCGTACCATTCACCCATTCACGCATACCTACTTGCGGAACACCTACACATATGTGAAGCCCTTTATCAGTCACACATTTCTCAAAAACTGACACGACAGATGCTCACACTTTGACAATGGGGAAAAGGGGATCGAACCCTCAACCCTCCGGTTGGTGGCCAACCGACTGTGACTTGTATTTTTTTGGTCATACATTTTCCAGGAAGAGGTGGACAGTCAGAGAAGTCCAGCTCCTGCTCCAATCTTCAAACTCCTCACAACGCTCTATAGAGTTCCAGCGCCTCCCTCACAGAAAAGCCAGGAATGCTCTGTGTGGCCAGCTCTCTTGTGATTGGACAACGGCTGTGTTGGTGCAGGAAATGTACGGCCCATTGACCCCACACACACACACACACACACACACACACACACACACACACACACACACACACACACACACACACACACACACACACACACACACACACAGTGCACTCCTGAGTGAGAGCTCCTGCTAGGAGACCTAATGAAATAGCGTGAGAATTCTCATCAGATTAAAACCTCTTCATTTATATTTGTATAATCTAGCAAATAGGGGGTTTGGACACAAAGGTTACTGGTTTGAGCGAACTGGTAGAAATACCCCGCGACCCAGACAACTGGATAAGCAGTAGAAGATGATATGACATGACAAATATGGCAAATAAAGAGCAATTTTCATTGATCCAATAACATCCTGCAGATATTCTAATTGTTATTCATGTGAATGGCAAAAAACAAATCTTCTTTCATCAAGGTACAGTGATTAAAGCCGACTGCCATCATATATATTCATTAATATTCTAAGGGGACCTTTACCAAATAGAGTTTGACATTAAGATAATGTCCAGGCCGATCAATATGCATTTCACAGATTAAACAACACATCGATTCCATGTGTAAACAAAACACTGGCTGCCCGCTCAGTGACAAAGTTCAAACTCCATGAACGAAGAAGAAAATTATCATTATTCCTTATTATCCATCCAACCGGCCCATGGTCATTTATTCAAGTATTTACCACAAAACTCCATCTAGGAAAAATATGAGTCTCCTGCAAAGTCAATTTGATGTCACACACTTGAAAAGAAGATAGAGAAAAAAATCAATATTTGATTATAAAATGTATATTTCTTATCTATGTTGTGACTATCGCGAGAGAATCTTGTTATCTTCAAAAGCTCGACCTTGACAAGGTCATGTGGGATTTACTGATGGTTGTGACGTGCGCTTCAGTTTGAGAGGCAGCGCTCGGATATGAAGGGAAACAGAATGATTTCATACGCGCACCTTCTGTCTCTTGTCTTTACTCCTGGATTTTTCTTCCACTCGTGTCAAAGAAAAAAATTGAACTTGAGAAAATATGGTCCAGTTGGAAAGATTTATAGGTGCAGTGTGTGAGATTTCACACCTTTAAGTGAAATGATGCATATTTGCGTTGAAATAAATCGAATATAAATGTTTATACTGACAATTGAAAAGAAAACTGAATGTAAATATTGTGGTTTTCATCAGCCTGTAAGGAGCCTGTTGTATTTCAATGAGGAGCAGGTCCACTGTGAAAAGGCTAACGACCGGCACTTCGCTGTCCAGATGCTGCCTCGAATCTCCATCACTTTCACAACAGACCAATGCAAACATGAGACACTAAAGTTTCCAAACATTACATTTCTCTCAGCCAACTTTTGCCTTCTAATGACAAATTACAAAGACATCTGTGCCATGTCTGGCTACAGGTGGAACTGCCGGACTAATGCTCTGCTTTGTTTCTCAGTGGAGCCCCTCCCTCCTTCCTCCCTCCCACCCCACACAACAATGTCCATCCACTGATATCAGGTCTGAGCCGCAGTATCAGTTTTCCTCACCTCCCAAAATTAAGAATGCAATTACCAGGGCACAAAAGAGGAGGCGATGGCTCGTTCTCCTCCGCTCAGCGTCACGATAATGAGGCGACGGGAGGTCAAAGGCAGGATGTGTAAAAGTAATCATGGAGTCACACTTTCTGAATTTTAAATGACCAGATAAAAGGTGAGGTTTGGGGAGAGGTAACGCTGAGGGGACAAGAAAAAAAATCTGCTCCTCTCATATGGCACAGAGGAAATCTAGCAGAGGGATTTCAAACATTTTGCCATTTTCAGGGGGACGGCTGTTTGCCGAAGATACCGCCAAGTTCACGACTAGGTCGGAGCATCGGTGCGAGGCTGGTATTCAAGTTGAAAGAGACTTGTGATGCCATTTCAAGCCATGACGAGTACGGCAGGGGAAAAATACTGATGAGCTGCCCGCTTTGCCGATTTGCAACACATGCCAACTCAGCCTGCCCACAATTTTTAATGCCGTCTTTGTTCCTGAATTGTTGCAAATTGAAGCCCAAGAAATATCAGCCACTGCTGTTGGTTGGTGTAATGTGACTGGATTGATAAAGTCTCCTCAAATTATTTACTTCAACCAAAATTGGCAAAGTTATGGAAGCAAAAATAATGTTTATTAATGAATAATCTCATGATGAATGTAGTCATCTTTGTCTGTCACAAATTATTTTTAAAAGTGGCTCGTCTGATCTACTCTTCCAACTTGCCTGAAGATTTGTAACAGGGCTCTGCGTCAATCTCAGTCAAGATCCAACATGGCACCGAGCGGCAATGAAGCCTCTCTTGCACAGTCGCACTGCCCTGGAATCGGCTGCAACCGACGAGATTTATCTCTGCACCACCTCCCAACTTCAGAGGAAAGACTTCAGAGGAAAGCTGTGGTTAAAATTCTCTGAGGATGCCAATGTCCCAGCAAGTGTTTACAAGTTTGTAGGAAGCATCTCAGGCCGGACTACTTGATATTTTTGGTTTTGTTCCCGACTCCGACCATACGAGTGCGACCATCGGACAGTAGAAATAAAACTTCTGTAATAGGACTAGATGCAACAATCCCTTGATTAAGTGGGGGTTGGAAACTTCACCCCCTAAAAATGGAGGCTGGTGGCAAGCAGCTACAACAGCTGATCCTTTGAGTATTTTGAGTCATTCATGTTTTGTTAGGACCACTGTAGTATAAACAGGGCGAGTATGAAACTTTAAATGTTGTACATAATGTGACAGCCACTTGTATAAACTTGGAACAGTCGTGTAAACGGTGGTAGGTATGGAACGGTTCTAAAGTGTCCAGGGTTATGCAACAGTCACTAGTGCTTGTGCTGCTCCTCATTCGCCAAAGAAAAAATGACTTGACCTGGTATTTTATGCTTTGCCTCTCTGTTATATTCTTGGAGTAGCTGCACACAGACTAGCATTGTCTGCAATCTAAAAAATAAAAATAAGTGTGGAACACCGTTCTCCCGATTGCACCATAATGCATTGTGTGGCAGCAACTTCTGGTTGCCCACAAATACAAACATCCCCTATGACCTTTGCAAGTTTAATGGCCACCTTGGGTCGCTTTGCATTGCCGCAAGCAGTTTTAGTATGCAAGCAGGAAAAAGGAGTGAAGCTCAACTAATTTGTTACTCTGCTTAGATTTACATTCCTCGGCCCTGGGAACAGACGCTTGAATGCTCCAGCCCATTTGTTCAGCACTTAATAAATTGCAAAGCAGGTTCAAAGAGGTGATATGATTGATCACTAAATGTGGCGCTCCCGAGCAGCAATATTTGTCTGAGGTCGCAGGGAGAATTAGCAATAACTATGTATTTGGGAATTTGACTTTCAAAGGCGGCACAACAGTGGTGATGAAAGTACTTTGATTAAATGCAACGAGGCTTTACGGTGTTTTAGTGGAATCAGTTTTGAGAGACAAAGGGAAAAGCAAAGCACATAGACAGTGATACTAACTTATGGCAAACAGTATCTGTCCTGTATTTATCAGAGATAAAACATTTGAGCCTTGTTCACTCACTGTTTAATGGCATCTCCAACTAAGTTTGGTTGTAATGTACCAGGGATAAATTAATTTCACCTTAGTCATTCAAATGAAGGGCTCAGTAATCAGGGTAATTGCAGATAATAACCCTAGCCCTCACTGTTGGGCCTGGGGTTTTCAGTGTGCCCCTCCCTTTGCAGCCACTGATCTCCCTGCTGTTGCCATGAACGGAGCGGGGGGCTCTGAGACATTCCCCACTGTTCAGCATGATTAAGGCAGCCTGATGCTTCAAATGCCTCCCTGAGTGGCACATTAAGAAGCTGTGGCATGAACCTTTAACAGCATCAATCTACATATTTCTTAGTTATGTGTTTTGTTTTTAAGAGACGAAATGTTATCTTATTTGAAGCTTTAAGAAAAAAAAGAAACATCACAGGTTCATTATGATCTGAAGTAATGTTTATTCTATCTACTGCTGCAGCCATGACACTTCACTGATACCTCCAATTATCTTACAATATGTCAATTTGATATCAGGCGTAAAACAATGCTTCACATTAAAATTGTGTTTACTGTGCAGTATTGGTATGTGTTTGAATATTACACATATTATATGGTTAATATAAGAAGCGTGACAGCCTTAAGGTAAAACCCTTATAATACATACTGTACACACAGTGCTTTTGCTGCATTTATCAAATGAAATATATCACATCATCCTGACACTTTTAGTAGATCAGATCATTGCCAGTTTATATTTCCATCAAAATCTGTGTAAATGCATGAATCCTAGTGAATATACAACTTTATATGGTCAAAGCCTGTTTTCCTTAAAACAAATGATAAATTAAGCCTATTTTTTTACATTTTGTGAATAGGTGATAACATTGGGGAGCTTTTACAAGTTCAATCATTAATTTGGCAAATATAATTATAGTATATATACAGCATCTAACTGATGGTTATCGGGTCGGCCCAGCAATCGCACCATATCACACAGCCAATCGTAAATACTATCGCCACTGAAGAGGTTCTTGCCAAAGTACATGTTGGCCATGACGCAGCCCACTCCCCACATGTCAACAGCTTCTGACAAGGGGAGGTCCAAGATGACCTCTGGAGCCCTGTATGGAAGAGTCTGCATGTACATTCCAACCTCAGCTTGGCTCAGCGGAAGAGCCAGACCGAAGTCGATCAGTTTGATCCTGAACGGCTGCGTCTGATGATCGACGAGCATGATGTTGTCAAGTTTCAGGTCTGTGTGAATGATTCCTTTTTTCTTCAGTGCATTAAAGTGCCACCAGTAGCTGTTGTGTCACGGGGCGGATTTCACTGAGACTGAGCGTCCTGCTCTGCCTGTGATCATTGAGGGTCCTGTCCAGCATTTCAAAGGCCAAACAAGAAAAGGTGTGGGATCTGAATGTTTCGATCAATTGAATGATGTTGTTTCGGTCAGGTTCTGGGGTACTGACCCTTCTCAGCATCTCCACTTCCTTCCTAAACATGACTTTGTTACCATTTCTGTGGATTTTTACAGCCACCGTTTTGTCTGTGAGTAAGTCGACACATTTAGCGACTGTGCAAAAATATCCTTGCCCACAAAAGTCCACAACCTTGTAAGCGGTGGTTTTGCTTTTGAGATAATCACCTGTTTCTATTGCTTTTGTCTTTACCGATCTAAATGTTGTAGCGGAAACATTTGTCCAAAAAAATTAGGAAAACACATTGTGGATGCTGGTCCTCCACATTCTGAGTAGTGAGCAGGCATTGTGATCAACAAAAATAATCAATTGAATTTGTTTTTTTTGCAGCACCAAACATAGACAATGATGCCTTTGTTGTTCCTTTGGTCTCTAGAGCATGTACGATTGGTTACAACCATCTGGAACAGACAACTTGTGGCCTGTGGGGCAACCTGTTTAATCATGTACAGGCTATTTTGGGGGCTTATACTTCATATGAAATATAGTCTTTGGTGGAATTCTTTCAGTGTTGACAGACAACTTGCGTTGATCTATTAACTAACAAATCTATGTCAATAACAGTGTGATGGCATGTAAAGTCCTCTATTTCAAATGCTGGTTGAAAATATAGTTGCTCCAATCAGGTCTGTTCTCACCATTGAAGACATCAGTCCAGTGTGTGATATTTGTCCTGCTTCTTATGTTCAGATCCATGTCTCTTAATTGATGTTATTCTGCAGACAGGAATATTGATGGCGTGGCACAGCTGGATTGGCAGCTGCATGAATCGTTATTAGCCAGGCATTTGCACACCCCGGTGGGCTGGGGCGGGCGGCGCGCAGGGGGGGGGGGGGGGGGGGGGGGGGGGGGGGGGGGGTGGGGGGGGCTCGATAGGCTGCCTCTGATACGGCGTTATGCTGCCGGGCCCCCGGGGGAGGTGATCACGGCTCAGACAAGACATAATTAACCATCTGAGGCAGGCAGCCCACAGGCCAGCAGCCAGGTGAGGAGGTGAGAGGGATAAAACCACGGGACAACACAGATGAAAGTAAACCTCTGGTGGACCAACATCATGGAGGCAGCTGATGGACGTCAGGCCACAGTGCAGAGACGATACTGGTATCAGACAGGATCATACTGGATGTAACTGTAATGAGGCCTGTGGGGGAAGTCAATTCTTACAACAACAACAACAACAACTAAGCATAAAGAAAAATGCTCCCCATCCTTTTACAGATGTAATAACACTACGTTTATTTTATGTTCATGTTCAGTATGTCCGGCGGAATGTAGGAGTCAAATTTACCAAGGTGCAGTTGCAGGGCTTAGAACATTGAACTATCATCTTATTGTTTTTCGTCAGTGTTTGACAAGTAAAATGTTGTCTAATCATGAAATAAGAAGCAGTAGAGTGAATACAGATTCTTATTTGAAACTATTTTTGTAATTAATCAGTTCTTTAGAAAATAATTACAAAATCAACATATACTGAGAATACCAATTGTAACTGTTGAAGGCCTTAGAGATGCAAAGATACTATCAGTGCTTCTAGGTTGTGCAGCCCTTGAGTAAAGTCTTACAATAATTGTCAACAAGACTTAAAGCAAGAATTAAATCATTGTAATTTAATGATGGAGTCACACAGATACATAAATAAATGTACCTCATTCAATTGTGTATTTCTACTTCATTACACCTCAACTTGATGTATTGTTCTTTTAACGTTCTATTAATATTACAGCAATGGTCTCTGGATAGTTAAGTTTAGATTTCACACGCAATGTTGTGAACTTACAAAACAAAGAGAATACAATAAGTGCAATACCCAGCAGGTGTGAGCTTGGCTGCACATCCCTTAACTGCCACAGGTGTTACAGGGAATTACCTCATTTGGAAAGTTCTCCAATGCCCCTATAACTGCTCTGGGTCAATATGACTGAGGGCATTTTCTGTGTACTAATGTACTACTACACCAGCGGCAACAGAGGCCACTGTTGGCTACTTCACTTTGTTAGAGACAAGTAAGCATTATATGATTCTAGCAACAAAACAACACTGGAGCCGTTTTTCTAATTAGTGCTTTATCTGTTTTCTGTGAATGTGGAGCTTGAGGTGCTAACAAGGTGATGATGACAGATCTAAAGATACCTTCTTTAGCTCGGGTCCTATACGGTTCCACAATAGATGCACAACAACTCTGGGGATATACGGTCCATAGCTGCAGGACTGGATTCTAAATTGTCACAACCTCTCTGATCCCAATTTTACAAAACAGCTGCTTTTTAATCAAATTTGTCAGGGAAGTGACGCCATGATCATCACACCATCTCACCACAGGAGCTGTCACATTTTCCACCACTTCTGCCAATTTGAGCTCTTTCAAGAAAAAAAGAGTACAGATCCAGCAGAGCTAATCCATGTTGCCGAGTGTTCTCTCACACACAAAGCTGCCTCTAATAAACTCACACACCCTCTGCCTGAGCCCGGAGGACGCCGGTGGGAGGAGGTATAAATTGAACAACGGTTCTGGTGAAGCAATGCGATGGGAGCAGACTATTGTTGTGGACACGGGATTAAACACCGTGTCCATTCTGTGCTCAACAGGGATATTGACTTTGCAGTGTCCTATCGTCAGTTCATCCCCTCCCTGCGCTGTTGACTTGCTGCTTTAAGCATTACGGTGACACTAATGTGGTGGAGAGCCCGCACAGGGTCTCTCCTCACCATTCACAGTCCGACGTCCCCCATTCATATTCATTAGATGCATTATTGTTGGTAAAAAGGCTCCTTGATGACAAGCACACAATCATCCTTTGCTTTGTGTCTTGCATTGTCAGACTTGCAGCATTTAATCAATAAATGGAAATGTTGATTGTTCTCATTCTCATCCATCAACGGTGAAAAAACACTGTAATCTTGTCCTACAGCAAATTAAAGTTCTCCTCAAGAGACAAACTGCCACGATAGTGGTTTTTCATTTTATGTTGATTGATGCTGAGGTCATTAGTCAGCTAGTCAACGCATCAACTGATTTCCAGGTGCATCTTTTTTATTTGCCGTAAATAGGATATTTTTATATTGTGGGACTAAATGTGTTTCTCCGATCAGAAAGTCCCTCTGACTTTTGAACGGGGGCAACCAGTGGTCACGCTGGGTCGTTGGCTAACCAAGAGGCTGGCAGTTCAATCCCATTCTCCCTCTCTGTATTCTGCATGACTTGCACTGCAAGTGTTCTTAATTAAAAACCATTTGTTTGATGCTCTATAGGTGCTGCATAGATTTAATGAGTCGCTGATGATATGTCAGTTTATAACGGCTGCTTTCACGGCAACACTCTGTCGCAGTTCCTTCCTGTTGTCATTGTGTGAAGAGCAATGGAGGCGCCAGAGAAGCCGATCTGCAAACAGCTCATTAAAAGCACATCTGAATGGGTTCATGGCCCCGTGTGGGCAGACAAATCACGACTCTTACACATCAGCTCTTGTTTACATTCATTTAGAACAATGCTGAAACTAATGACCATTTCCGACATCAACTAATCTACTTTGAGAAAACCGCAACAACTGACTCGAGTGATTGACCAGCTTTACAACGGTTGATGAATCATTTTCTGACAGTTTCAGAAAGGTGACACAATTAATTATATTTCTTTTCACTAGGACAGTTGTATGAACTCACATCCTGCTATGTTTCACAGCTTCTCCTTCATCCGTTTGCACTCTCCCACCACAGAGAGCAGCAGCGTTTCGGGGCTGGAGTGAGCAACACCTGCTACTTGGCCCTCTCCCACTCTGGCCAGTGGGACTTTGATTAATCATACCGCGACAGCCTCTCCACCAAGATACCAAATTTAATTATGAAAGCGATAAATAACCTTTTCTAGGACTGTATAGATCATCTGCTGCTCAGCCGCCACAACTGGTGAATTATCTTCCCACAGGGAGCATCCCATCTTTGGGAGTTAGGGGGGTGATAGATTACGACAGGCAGCTTCTAAGGCTGAAATATTTATTTACACCCGTAGTAAAATGCTCTCATCATTAATGCGCCGCATCTTCATATAGAAATATGATCATTCTATTTTTATTCCGCTTTTGGTGTTTTTCTTAACTTCATAGGAGCAGTAAACATATTTGTTTATGTACAAAAATAATTTAAGATGTGTTGCAATAAACAAATCTTCCATCGGATTTATTTTAATATTTTTCTAGTGATTCATCTTCTGCTTTGGAATTAATAATGTTGAGACTTTGTTCAATCATTTCTTAAGATGCAACATGTAAAATATGTATTGTTTTCTATACTTTGAGCCATTTTTGCACATTTCCTTCCTATTTTTTCTCGTGCCCGTTTTTCATGGATGACTCAAGGATGGCAATTTGTGGCAAGCATATACACAGATCATCCCTGGCAGTGTGAAGGTTATAAACAGCAATACAGGTGGAGTGAATTTACTCTGGATACTTCAGAGCGTCAAGATGCATCAACGAGCATCACGAGTGACGGCAGGAAAAGGAGCGGGGGGTTGGCGAGGGGGGCGGGTGTCATCATATAAATTCAGAGGCAGCCCGGAAGACATTATGTCCATTTGTCACCTTGAGCCACGCACGGAATAAAAAGCCTGTATGAATGGGGTCTATTATGGGATGAGAGAGCTACTAAGCTGCTTGCCACTGTTGATTTCTTTCAGCAATCAATAAATTGAGCCGGGCCTAAGCAAGCCACATATGTTCCCGCTAAATGGCGAGCGCCACTTGCCGCGCCGCACTTTTCACCAACGCTCCAGCGGTTTCTCGTGATAGACCTTCTCCGCATTGATTTGCTGTATTCATGTGCTCACCATGCAGAAAATGCAGAGGAGATGGATGCCGTCTTTTTGGAGAAACATAATGGTCCTAATAACACCTTCGGTGCTGCAGTCCTGAGCATTAAACCAATATTAGCACCGAGGGGCTGTAGCACACGTCGAACCCCTGCTCCACAGACATTGATAGATCCGCGCCGAGCTCTCTCCAGGTCTGGTATTGACGAACTACCCGGCCTTACATCTGCCTCGCTTAAATGATTCAACTAAACACTATCGCATCGCATTACATTATGTAAATGCCGCTTCATTAGCTTGGCGTTACACTCGGGTAAGAGGTAAACAGAGGAAAACTATAATGGGAAATGCATCTACATCTTTCATGTGCGCCTTTCTGTGCTGTTTGTAATCAAACACCGCGATGGGATTTGTGAGCTTTTGTTTATCGTCCGCACAGTTCATCGAGAAACAATCAGCACAAAGACCCCCAGAGTCACTTTGTTCCTGTTTAACACAGCACAAACATTTCACCTCATACAATGCGCTTCTATGGGAAAATGTGCCATTGCCGTATCTGTTGGCGTTAGGCTTCTATTCGCTCTTATCATTTCTGTCAGAAATCCTCAATAGCATAACTGACTATATATAGCACCCGTTACAATAATACTGTAACTGGTGACACACAGCACCTTTAAAGGTGCGTCCGGCTTTTACTGTGCTCAGACCACTTAGGTCAAATGGTAAAGTCAAATAACTGTCCTCTTCTCTGGATAATTGCAACTGAAGAACAATGGCCCAAAAGGAACAGGTGCCTTGATGTTCTAAGCACCGGCTCAGTAGGAGGCTAATTATGTACATCTTCACATGAGTAACACAAACTACATCCTGGTTCATTTGATTCTTTTTTCATCAAACCTCAGTGTGGTGATGTGGAGAGTCGGCTATAATCCACTCACTATTTCCCCAAAGACACATACTGTGACATGTCTGACCTTTAGCCGAGCACCTCCTCTGAAACTTAAAAAAAAAAAAAAAACTTTATGTAAACACAGCGGCGCTAATGTGCTGCCTGCGTACTGTCCCATCTATTTCTGTGTATTTAATAAATCTCCTCTGGCCTGGTTTAGTCAAACAGAGGTACTTTATTAAGAGCAGGACATAAGAAACAGGAGTACGCGTCCTCCCATTACGGCCGCACTCTTACATCACGCCGATGGAACCGCGCCATACGTGGCACAACAACGTCTCTCCTACAGGATCCATCAAGTGTCCTGTGTCCTAATTACCAATCTGTGATCTTTCCCTCATCTTTCCTCCTCCCACTAGACCACGCTCCTCTTCCTCATTATTCACCCTCAATTATGCGAATCGCAAATAGTCCTGCACTGCTTAATTACTTCATCGAGGAAGATGATAAGTTAATTTAGCGATTAACCCCGCGAACCTGAGCAGACAAGAATATCATAAGCACCATTATCGTTTTAGTTTTCCTGCACTCTCTGACATTGGGACACTCGCTCGCGACGGGTGAGTGAATGTCAAAGAGTTTCAAACAGTGGAATTAAAAATAAACAGGATTTTTTAAATAGCACACAAACGGAATGTTTATTCATAAGTCCTTGAAGTAGGTGCACTTTAAACCGAATCAAATATGAATGTCTCTCTGCGGCAGAGGGATGAATTTTCCTGCAGGGCCTTGGCATCCTTGTCATGTAAAGAAGAGGGCTGGATACATGTTTCATTCGTGCTCTCGCTCACTGCTGACTCCGTCTCTCTCCTCTCTCCACTGTGACCTCCTCTGATTGCGAGTATTACGACACATTTGCAGTCGATAATCAGTCTCAGATTCCTCCCTGAATTTCTCATTACGCTGCGGGAGATGTCACTTGTGCTTTGAGTTTGCATTAACAGGGTTTCATTTGCACACAGTGTGCATGTGTGTGTGTGTGTGTGTGTGTGCGTGTGTGTGTCTGTGACGACAGCTTGAACACATCTCACATGTCAGGTACAATCTTGTACGGATTCCCATAAGGCCACTTGTTTAACAGTGACCCTTCATACTTCATTATTCTAAATTGGGAAAGAATGATTATGTTCAGCCCTTAGAGCGCTAAGCTCTGCAGGTTCGGCAATAAGAAAAGTGGAGATGAAAGACGCCAGCCCAGATTCTGCAACATTACTCCTCAGCCATGCTCCTTTGTGTGAGTTCAGACTAAAGTTAGCACAAAAAGACCAACTGGACTTGAACCTAAGGGGAGATTCAGACCTGATAGTCTATTGAGAGAGATGAGCATTCGGATGCATGAGTCACATAATAAAACGTTTGAGAGAAAAATTCTGCGCTTTGTGGCCTCCTCATTGATGTAAAATAAGAAGATGCTCCACACGCAGACATTGCGCCAAGCAAGATGACAAAGACTAACCTCAACACTAACGTCTAAACAAATGCTAAACTGCTCCCATTAAATTTTTGTTCTTGATTAAACTGCGGAGCGCCTCGCTGCAGCAGCGACTCGTAATCAACTTCCAATCATTAATGGCCCTGTTATCTGCACCTGGCTCCTCCATAGACAAACATCTCATTGCACGCCCCCCCCCCCACACACACACACACACACACCACTACCACACCCTTACCACCCCCCAATACCAATCACTTGAGAGTTATCATACCGAGTGGCTCTTTTAGCATCATCAGTGATACAACTGGATGAATCTGGGAGAGAAAGCTCCCTCAGAGAAATCTCAAATCTGAATCTCACGTTCCGTCGTGCTTACAGTTGGTTCTGACTCATCTTTGTTGTAGCTGAGGCTAAGTGAGTCCGTTCACACTGCTGACTGACTCATGTCAGAGTAAAACCGCTATTATTGATGATTACTATATCCACAGATCTTTAATTAGTGGCTTTTGTGCACGCAACAAATAGGAAAATAAAAGCACAGTGACAGTGCCCAATGAAATAACAGTTTCATTATGGTGTTGAATGCAAGATGGAAGGTTACATTTATAAAACAAATTAGTGCAAAAGGTCACTTTTACAAATTGTTCAGCGCATAATTTTTGAACACTTTTACAGAATGGACAAACTATGTATTCAGCTGCAAGATGCAACTTCACCACTCGTTGTCACCAAATCCCACATCTCTAAACCCGACTCTCTCTATGCCAAAGCAAATGTCAACACATGTCTAACACCTCTAGGATTCATGTCAGCAGCTTCACCGTTAGCATTTAACACTTTATGATTATCTTTATTTAACTATAACAGACTGACACATATTACTAAATATTAACAGGGCTGTCAGAGTAATAGCACTTTGTCAAGAAAGTAAAAGCACATCATCATTCATGTATTGTTGCTCTTTTGAGGCAAATTATCAGGTTATTATTCGTGTAGGCTGTGAGAGGGGATATAAACATTGTCTCAGTTGCCTCTCAAACCTTTAAAATATTTGACATACGCTAAATGGCAACACAACAACTCAGGTAAATAGTTCAAATTTAGATCAAATCTATACACAAGTGGCTTCATTGTAGATAAACCAGGTGGGATGAGTGTACCCAACTTCACCCTGGTCTTTAGACAAGAGGTTCCCAACCTATTCAGCCCGCGACCCCCAAAATAACGGTTCCAGACACAGCAGACCCCCACTATCCCCTGAGGTGACTGATAAAGCACAGATGCACTAATAGACACATCCAATCACAGACATAATGACAACACAAAAGAACACAACAGCCTGACAATCATATGATTTTACACACAATCATTCACGATAAGATAAAAGCAGAACATGTCAGTCACAGAAATCTACTGCTACAGTCGAGTGCAAACCTTCATTTTGACACAATACTTTTGTTTCCATGTTGTTTCCAAAGAATAACCATAAAGCAGAGCACTGAGTAATCATATGAACATTGTTGCGGTGTAAATTTACATTTTGTGAATTACTCTGTCTCCAACAGTTAGAGACACAGAAAGTTTTCCTGTGTTAGTATATAGACAACCTGATCAACTCTTGCCCACCATCTGGCCACCTTATAGACTAGTTCCACACCACCATTTCTGAAATCATCTTGCAAAACCCCCTATGTGTCTCACGGCCCCTCGGGGAGTCCCAACCCCCACTTTGGGAACCCCTGCTACAGACCATAGAATGTCACAGCTGGATGGAATTCGTTTTGACAGTATTTCAGTAGCAGCAGCGCAAACGGCAGCATGGTGACGGTACCTATTATCACTGAGTTTTCACGTGAGTGATGCAGCAGTGGTCCCTGCAGCGCAGAGGGGGGGCCCCAATCATTCGATTTGTTCTATAGTGTTATTCGCACCCACGGTAACAGCAGGTAGAGTATACCACATGTGCCAAATGGAGCTGTTTACTTCTGCGAGTCCGAAAGCCGCGAGTACCAAACTGGTTAGAGACTCAGAACGAGGGAAATACAGAGACCATAAAGTGGCAGCTACAACAGTTTTGGACATCACAGCCCAAAACAAAAGTATGAGGCCAGGCTACACATCTCCTGCTAGCATCTTTAAAACCAAACCATGAATGCATCACTTTATAAACAATGGTCAACCTGCAACCATCCATCCACCTGCAGCAGTGAAGTTTGACGTGAGATCTATTGCGTTGGACATTCCCACACATTTGAAAAATAACGTAAACAGATCAAGGTGACACAAGTAGTTGATTTACTGAATGTGAGATGTGTGACAAAGCGCTTACTGTGGTTTATATTATCAATAAATAAGCAGCATGACTTCATAGTGTAGCCGATGTTATAAATAAAATACCTATTTGCACATTTCTGTGCTTCATCTGAACCCTGGTAGTGAGATTAGAGTCAGTCTGTTGATGGAGGATTTACTACATTTCATGTTTCATATTCAAACTAAAGACACAATTAAACCTCAGACCATTCTAAGTAGGTTGGAACACAAACCAGCAGAGGATACGCTCCAGTCGATTGACCATATGTTAATATCAAACCAATAGTAACACATTCAACAAATGCCAAAACGTATCTTCTGAAAAAAAATGGAGGTGCAACTTCAGACAATCTGCCTCATTTGAAAAAAAAAACCCAATCCCACCGCACACATGTTATTGATAACACTGCTTATATCAATAATCAACGTGATGGCGTCATATCTAACAACAGGCATTAGCAGGTGTGACACAATTAAGGTGAGTTCTCCCCTGAATTTGTTTGTTTGCCTGGTTATTGACGCCTCATAAAGATACAGCTAGACAACAACAACGGTGAAACTAACAAACACACAACACTGGATGTATTGTATCACTGTGTAAAGCTGCGGCACGTAAACTCACCGACTGACCACAGAGTTGAACAGGGCGAGCGTAGCAGTTTCACTCCTGGCGCCTGGAAACGTCCCTCGGTCCTCTGACGTGCACGCGCAGCCTCGTCTCTGACGCACCAAACAACTTGTTCGACGGTGGCTTCAACAGGTTGGCGCAAACCACGCACCTCGTGTATTTTTATCTGTTGATTCACACTCCACTTCCTTCTCCTCGAAGCGACAGGGCCGTCGGCTGACACGCGCTCCAGCGCGTCAACTCCAGTACTTGGCTGTGAAACTGCGTGGCGCGTCAACAGGTGCGGAAGCAAACTCCGCCATCTTGTGTCCGGAAGCAGTACCTGAGCACTGACAGCTTCCGCTACACCTGGGACGGATGTAGTGGGGAAAAAAAGACAATTATGATAATGATATATATAACACACTTTGTTGTAGTAGTAGAGTAGAATGTGTGTCTTTTTATATTTTCTGGCGAGTAAAAGAACTGTGTTTTAACCACCATTATTAATATTATTATTATTTACTGTGGGACTAATGACGGATAACCCTCTTATTTTTTGTCATGATCTGATCTGATCTGATCTGATCTGATCTGATCATCAACACAGAATAATGAAAGTCTGCAGAGGCCCAATGAAACAGAGTATTATAAACTGCCAGGAATAAAAAAAATAGAGGGATAAATGAAGGACTCAGTATTTCATACATGACACACTGAGGTTTTGGTCCTGATTCCACTGGCCAATGGTCTATTTCTCTTCTTAAATTTCCAATCGGATTTCACTCCATCGTGGCACATTCGCCTCCCGCTGGTCCCTGATCTTTGACCCCAAGTGGAGCAGAGATCACATTTCTGCAGAAAGTTCCAAATCTGCGCCGATTTTGGTTTTGGATCCTGTGAGCGCCGCACACGCTTCCCTGCTGGAACACAATCTGAGGGACATTTTCTGCGTCCACTCACACAGACAAACATTAAAACACCAGACATCCACGCAGCCCCCATTGTGTCTTCGGCGCACAGACCACATCTGACTGAGGTTGCTGTTTTCTCCATCCCGTCCATGACATGAACTGATCTGGCCGGAGACCCTCGCCTTGCTGGGAGGCCAACATGACGTGACGCCGGCTGACACATGGTGACGTCCCCTTCCCTCCTTTTTGCTGACCGCAGGCGCTGGTGGCGGAGTCTGGTGCTCCACCTCACAGCCCGCGGTTCCCCAAATATCACCTCACCGACTTCTGACAGCCAGGCGGGGGAGGAGGGCTGGGGATGAGGCACAGAAACACGATTGTCTGCAGGGCCCGGCCTCCACCTCTGCATGTTGGAGGGAGATAAAGCTGGAAAGGCGTAGATAGAGAGAATAAAGTGTTTTACACGGTGTCGTACGTGTGCACACACATCCAGTGCATGGTGAAAGAAGTTGGCTCTTGCAGGAACAAATGGATTTTGGCGTCGAGTCGCACAGATGGTTCAAAATAAGTGTGAACAGACAGATGTGAGAGAAGGAGAGTTTCAACATGTCATGTCATGTCATCTTCTACCACTTATCCAGTGTTCTCCGTCGTGGGGTATTTCTACCAGTACCCATAGGGCCTTTTGTTTCGGGGTACCACTGTCAGGGTTAGTGACACCGCAGCAGGCCCCCCTGAGGTGGGATTCGAACCAGTGACGTCTGCTTCTAAAGGCAACTGCTCTAATTGTAATATAATAAAAAATTGGTTTCTATAACCAATCTTCACCACTTTGTGTTTTATATGATCTATTCCAAGGATTTAAAGGTGATGTGTTGGATTCAGCTTTGGTTCCAGCTGAATACCCCGCATCCCTTTCCAGTAAAGATGGAAAACCTGCAGTTACATCAAAGGATAAAATCTCCTTTGTAATGTCATGTCACTTAAATATCAATTGAAATGATTCCATTTCATCTTCAATTGCTTATCCAGTAATCTGGGTCACGGGGTATTTCCACCAGTAAACAGGGCCATTGTGGGTGTCAGTGCCACCGGATTCCAAGAGGGATTCACATTGGTGACCTTTGCAGCCAAAGGCGACTGCTGTTAATAAGAATTTTAATACATCCAGGTAATTATATAAATGCATGTTATAAAACCACAAATATGTTTCAAAGAAATGTTGCCACATGCAATATAAAAGTGATGCAATATTTAACAAAACCTCAAAATCGGCTACAATCGGCCGTGATCAGACTGTTTAGAGTTATATACCTGATGATGTATCTGATGTATCACACTCGTGTGTAATATATATATATATATATATATATACAAATATTTTGACTTTGTTTATTATGAAAGCCCAAAATAACAATATGCAATAATAATATTTTAACATTATATTGACTTTAAGAATGATCATAGATTACGTAGTGGCATTTTCTTTCACTTTTCCCATATTCGTATCATAACTCATCAGTTGGGTTTAATCTCTGACGTGTGATGGCACGAATATATAGGATCTATACACACACCTGGTAAACCCTTCAGACGGTTGTATCTTCCACCTATTGGAATAACCTGGGCCTTCGAACGGTGCCTTACAGATAAGCTCCGTTGGCACACATACTCCAGCCGTGTGAAGCGACGGAGACGTTTCCTGCCTCCTCCACTCCAGCTGTGTTGTGTCGCTGCAGCATGGCGGCCCCCTCGCCGAAAAGCACGAGACACTTCTATAAATAAATAAATAAATAAATAAGTGAGAGGGAGATGTGCCGCTCTCGAAGCTGTACGACCGGGCTGACGGCTTAAGCTTAGGGAGAAGGAATGAGAGACAAATTTAGCAGCAGATCTTAGAATAACTAGGTGGGGATAAAGCTTATAAAAAGTGCAAATGGCTGCACTTCTGGACAGTGTGTGCTTAAGGCCTCCAGATGAAGTGCTGACTATAATATGTTTGCAGTTTTGAAGTGTTGGAGGGAAAAAAGTGTTTTAATGGACTAAATGAGATGTTTTGAATGTGAGGAAACTGGAAGGGAGATGCTGTAGACAACAGAGATGATTTCAGTTTTTTTCAAACATACAGGATTAATGAGAATGATCAATATTGCTGAGCTTTCATTAATACTATGCACTGCATGCCTTGACTGCCCTGCTAAGCTCTTTGCTGTAGCACTTTAATTGTGTCGACGTGAGAGCTGTGAGTCACACAGTGGTGGATTGAGAATTTAAAAAAAATCCAGGGTCATGAAGGGGACACGCCAAGTACATGTCCAACATCCAGGCATGATCCCCTCACTTTTCATTCATGTGCATGTTCAAGTCAGTGCAAAGGAAAGGTCAGGGGGCACTCAGATTTTAGACATAGGGCTAGTGGCCCCCTAATCCCCCCTGGATCACCCCCTGGCTTCTGGGCATACAAATCCCATTCAATTTCACAGAAAGAAAAGATCCCGCAAAGTTTGGCCGCGACACCGACGACATGAAATATAGAATTTCTTATATTAAAGATAAAAGAGTGCAGGTGTGTACGTTTCATTAGCTTGTGTCCCTAAGATGCATTTTCAGTGTTTAATTAAAATGCAGCTAACTGAGTGAAAAAGGGAGTATCGCCGCCTGCTGGTCGTTTTTGTTATTAAACTTGTTGTTTTCTGTTGGCATACTGAGATATCCTGTACTATCTCTGGGTCAAACTGCATGATCTTTTAATCAAATACATTTGAGAAATTAGAAATTCGACTCTGCTCGGGTTGCTGCTTGTCTTTGAGAGGTGATGGTGTACAGTGGTCGTACACTGGGGAGAGGCTCTCTGTCTGCATAAAAAAACAAAATAAATAAACTATTTTATTGTTTTGTTGGGATGGAATGTTTCAGGGTGGCAACATTTCACAGAGAAGTGCTGGTTAGTCATATTAGCTCGCTAAAGTGTTATCATTGGTAGAGAGGTAAAATTGTACTGATGGACTGACGTGGGAGAGGAGGCACAATTTTCACTCCTGTGTTTGGAAACACCGATCAACACATCCTGCTTACTACACCTTTAAAAGCCTTGATACCAAACAGCTCAAATGACGCTGTGAAAGCTGCAAAAAATACAACTGTTTACATGAAGAAGTCTGAAAATGCACCTCAGCGTTCACCCCAAACCCGCCTCTTCTCCACTCGTTCCTGGAGACAGAGAGAAAGATGGGGGGTGAGACGCCACCCTCAGCCTCTGTGACCGGGACATCTGTTCCGAGGCAGATACTCTTCCCCGTGGAGCCACACTCTTCCACGGCTGGGCGTCACCTTCTTCAGGCTGAACCATTTCCTGGTTCCACTCCTCCGTCTTCTCCACTGAAGCCAGCACACTGCCGCTCCAGGAGCTATTACCGATATGCTCCGGCCAAGTGTAAAACCTCTATCTGCCACTTATCAGCACCAACTCTCTGCTCTATGGAAACTTCCCATTATGCCACAACGCTGCTCCTCCACCCCCTGCACACGGGAAATTAGAGTCTATTTTAGGAAGTTGGATCAGATTGCGAAGTATCACATTAAAGGTGCAGCTGTGTACGATTTCAGTCATTTTTCTCACTTCACAAAAATATTACAAAACAATTACATGCTGACATTTTCATGAATTCGTAATCACCTATATATTTCATTCTTTCCCGTTGCCCTTAAATGAGCCCATTCATGTGAAGGAGGGGGTCCTCTCTATGGGGGCCGCCATGTTTTTACAGTAGCCCAGAGTGGACGCACTAAACATCTTTTGAGTTTTAATGACAACTGAAGTCAACCATAGGTTCTCCTGCATGTTCAGAAGGGAGAGGAGGTGATGGATACAACATGCAACTTCACCTCTAGAGGTCACCAAATCGTACACACTGCACCTTTAGTGTCGAACAACAAACATCATTTCAGCAGCTCAGTAGTTACACTTAACGGCATCCAAAGAGCACATGCCACACCACCAACACCACACACTTCCCTCGAGAAACTATATTTACTGATTATCAGCAGAGAAAATGACACTTGGAATAATATGTATGTGTTTTATAAACACCAGAGAAGATCAGCTGATTCAAAATGTTCCATTGTGATTCACACACAAGAGGAAAATCCATGGAAACACGGTGCAGCTGTTGAGCTGTGCTCGTGGGGCTCAGGCCCGGGTTCAGCACCATGGACAGCAGCCGCTCCTCACTCCAGCACTGAGGACGCACGGGCCCTTCCTCCTCCACCAAGAGGTCAGGGAAATGATTTGAACCCTGTCCTTTAAAGGCGCAGTGTGTACGATTTTGCCACCATATGAATAGAATCACAGAACAATTCTACCATTGTCTCAACGTACGACTTTCTTTTCACATGCACCTAAAACGAGCCCTTAAATGTCTGTTTATATCAGGAGGGAGTCCTCGCCATGGGGGCGGCCATTTTTCTACAATAGCCCAAATTGGACGTATCAAGCATCTTTTGAATGGCAACCCAGGGCTTCCATAGGTTCTCCTGCATGCTCGGAGGGGAAAGGTGAGGGGATGGGTAGAGAATGCACTTCACCTGCAGACGTCACCAAATCGTACACACTGTACCTTTAACCATTTATAGCGTGGTAACCCCCACATATTATAAATGTCCCCAGCACTTTACCTCACCCTCTCTCTCTATAGTCCCTGTGTTCTGTCTATTTGCCCAATGCTCACACTGTAATCCAGATTGCAGCGTTTACACAGTGTGCACCCGAGGTTCTATCACGACCCATTCTACATCCCTCCATCAAATCGAATGGAAACGTGTCCGGTGGTTTTCCCGGGAAATTAATAAAGATTTGGACAAACAGTGAAAATGAACCCTCCTTTGTAAGGATAATAATGATACGGCCACAAAAATGTCCCTCGATCTTCATTTTGTGGACTATGGAGAAAGTTAGATAAATCGTGTTTGGTTAATCAAACTAAATGAGCATATGAATAAAACATCAGATTGGGGTGGAACAGGTTTTTCTTTGAAACAGAAAATTTCACCGGCTTTTTCAAGAAAAGCAGAATTACATTACCTTACATCTCTATTAAGATCTTGGAAGCGCACGTAATAAAAGAGCCCCGTTAAAGATTTAATAAATGAACTTCTGTGTGAAGTCAAATGGATTTGGCGACGACTGCCGGGTAACACACATACACGCACACACACACGCACACGCACACACACACACACACACACACACACACACAAATTGAGCTGAAATGTATGTAGTCATGTTCTACTCACCATGGTCAAAGCATGGAAACAACCTGTGTGATGTTGTGAGAGAAGTGTGTTGCGTCAGTGGAATCACACCTTCAGAATGAATGTAGTGATGGAAGATCACCACAGTAAATCACATTAAACATCGAGTGATTACATAAAGGGAAGTAATATCCTCAGGCAGACTGGGCCATGGGGTCGTGACTGCACCGATAATCAGTGGTAATGAGGTCAAGAGGTCACTAAGATGCAGCATGAATTCCTTTATAAACCGGCAATTAACTGAAAATCAGATCAGAACGCATTCCTCAGCTGGAGAGAGGAGGATTTCACACTTATTAATATTTGAGTCTGAAGGGGATTTTTTCTTTAAAAAAGTATTAATGGATGCTAATGGGCTTCTAAGTGTTTTTTTTTTCATGGAATTTGTCAAAAACAATTTCAGTCTTGGTCCTCGCTCCTTTGTGTGTTGTTAATTAAAAACCTTAAATATTTGATCAACATAATGACAGGGTGGCAGAAGACAATATTTTCAAACACAAATATCAGTGATGATGATGAAAATAAAATGAATAGTCACTGCAGGTTTGAGGAGCATATACAAATCAAAGAGGCCTTAAACCCAGCCATGAGGGACACCTCACATGATCTTACCTTCCCTGAAAGCTCCTCCCACATCAACAACAAATTGTCATTTGCATTGTTTGCTCTTTGGATGATAGATGCTCTGGCTCAGAATAAACAAATAGCCCCTTACCTGAACAATACCACAATAATATGCCTCTAACTATTCCAAACATCTGTGTGAACATCTGCGAACCCTTTGTTAAGCGCATAGCGAGAGGAGTGGCTCAGCTTTGATTATTCCATGAAGTGCCGGACCCTGGGGGAGGCTCATTCGGAATGTTCTAATCTATTTAAACACAACTTAACAATATTGATCCTCATGTTAAAAGCTATTAATGTGAGAGCCTGTGGGCTGGAGGGGCGACAGGCCCACTCTCCTCGGCCACATTCATTTCCCTCGTCTCCATGTTAAACAGCATCCGGCTGTGTGTGTGTGCTGAGACTGAATAAACACAGGTACAGAGAAGGATCAAATACATATAGACTCCACATCATATATAAATATATATGTATATATATATAGTGTCACGTTGTTGTTTCTTGACTTTTGTTTTGAGCTGCACTATCACGTGAGGACCCCTGCGCTCCTCTCTGCTCAGTGGTCTCATCATGCCTCTGCACAGACGTGTATCGGTGCATCACATGTTCTATTTGACTCGTATCGGTGTAAATACAAAACTGCACTTTCATCTTACACTCTGTTCCTTCTGATACATTATGCTATCATTTAAATCAACACAATGATAGTAATCATTATGCCTCTGATCCCTGATCTAAAATAATTTACATTAAAACGGTACGGTGTGTAGGATTTTGTGACCTCTAGAGGTGAGGTTGCATGTTGTATCCATCACCTCACCCACAAAGATGTTTCCACTATGGGCTATTCCAAAAACATGGCGCCCCCCGTCGGGTGGAGCCGCTCCTGATGTAAATATTCATCAGAGGGCTCATTTTAGGGTTATGTAAAAAGCCAGTCATATTCTGGGAGAGATGAGACATTTGTAAAATCATCTATATGATTGTTTTGTAATTCTATTTCTATAAATAGAGGTGATAGAAATGTACCACAATCTCACACACTGCAGCTTTAAATCATCCGAGTACCAGGCTATGGAAAATCATACATCGTAACAGCATCAGCTCACACACACACACACACACACACACACACACACACACACACACACACGCAGACATATGTATCCTTGCATGTACAAACACACAGCCACATTGGCACGCTGCATGTGCCAAGTAATTAAAGCCCAAATCATGATATGTCAGGGCCCGTCCTCGTGGCCCGCGGCTCCTGGAGGATGTCCTGGCTTATCGCGGCCATATTGATCTGAGCCGGAGGAGGAGAAGCTGGTCCGAGGGAATGTGTGTTCATTTTGGAGGAGGACACGGCTGTCAGCGGGCCAAAGATTAGTCCGTCTAAAGCGCTTTCCGCACAGCATCCCTAAACAGTGTCTGCTGGGATGCAGGCGATGGGAATCGAGCCTCAGTCGTGCGGGAATAAATCACAGGGCGCGCAGGGGTCATTGATCAAGGTGCAAGACCTTGGTCGGCGCATCGTCTGAACTGTAGGGGGCGCCGGGGTCATCGTTAGGGATTCACAGTGGAAGCCGCTCACTGTGATTAAAGGTGTGGACTGTGTGTGTGTTCGCCGGCGGGCACTTGTTACCATGACGATGTCTGCAGGTGTTAACACGCAGTCTGACTGGTCAACGTCGTTTCCTGACGAGGAGCTAATTCTTTCAATGGCTCCACTCGGCACACGATCCCTCCGAGCTCCGCACCACCCAGGTTCTGATCCGTTTGGGAAATGAAAGTCTGTTATGGGATGTTTGTGTCACTGTAACATCAACGATGGAAAAAACAGGACTTTGCAAATTCTGTTTGCTCATTTCTGTCCTTAAAGGTACAGTGCGTAACATTTAGGTGACATCTATTGGGGAAGATCAAGTCGTATCCGTCAGCTCACCCCTCCGTTTTGAGCATGGAGGAGAACCTGAGTCATCGTGAAAGCTAAAAAGATGTGTACTACGTCCACTCTGGGCCCGTGTCAAAACATGGCTGCCCCCATAGGGAGGACCCTCCTCGCGTCGATATACATCAAAGGGCTCATTTTAGGGCAATGTGAAAAACAAGTCATGGATCAAGGTGAGACCGAAATGGTACACACTTCTTTAAGCGCAGGGATTCTCAACTGGTGGGTCCTGTCGCAAAAGAGGGCAGCACACATTTTCAGTGGGTCTCAGGCCCTTGAGAATGTATTGATTACCCTGTTAAACGATATTCCATTGAATTCAAGTGTAATAATAAATAAACTCTCCTTAAGAGGGAGTATTTGCCCAGATACACAGCGCAGGGGTATGATCACAGCACATTTATACACCAGTTACTCTCACTTCATAAAATAACACAAGACATCTGAAATAATACTATGATTTGAACAGTGTCTTTATATCACAGTATTATACAATAAAAAATTAGATAGAAGACTGAGCCCCCCCCCCCCTCCCGATGGATCCCCTCGTGTCCATTTATTGAACCCAGTTGGGTGAATGCAATTAGAGTTTCCGTGTCTCCCACCTCGCTGACGCTATTTCTTTTCCCGCAAAAAAAGCCGGGGTGTCCCATTAGTCGGTGGTAAACGCCTCTGTATTTTTTACAGCAGCTTTTAGGGGTTCCCCGATGTCACTGCTTCAAAGGAGCCGTCCATGAATCTCACCGCGCCGGAATCCTTCAACCCCATTATCCGGGTGAAGCGCCCTTCCTCGGCCATTAGTATCCGCCCGCACCCCGCGCCGTTACCTTCCTCTGGGTAATTGCACTTTAGGGTCCTTGTCTTTGTGACCTGCTTTAATCAGGGAAGGAAGTGGCTGAACGAAGCTTTTTTTGTTACCGAAAAGCCTTCAGAATCGGTCACACTGGGTTATGTATACTCTTATGAAGAAAGGTGATGTCGAAGGAATAACAGGAATAACCTGGATAAATGCACTGTAAAAAATGGTGATACGGTAATAGTGGAAAATCCATGATCATACAGCATTTCAAGTCTAATTAGAATAACGTGGATCGAAATTCAATTCAAACATTTGAAATACATAAAATATTTTTTCAAACAATTCCAGTGTTTGGAAATGTTCAGTTTTGAGTTTTAACATCGCACAAAAGATGGTGATCAATGATGAATCAATAGAGGAAACTGCCTCCCTGTAATACCACTTTTTCACCACTAGAGTTGAGTTGTGAGCACCTGCAGTTCTCAGTCGACCAACTGTGAACACGACCAACAACATGTTGGGTTTGTCAGCTCCAGGTGAACTGTGTTTTTACCAGGGAGCATCAAATAATGAAATATATGAAATTAATACAATTGTGCCAGTTTCATGTATCGTTTTTTTTTTTTTTTTTAAGCATGGTGGGCTTGTTTACTAAGAGAATACATTCTCGCACAACACCACCATCTGCTGGTCATAAGTGGAAAAACCTATATGGCCTTTATCGAGTTGCTGCGATAGGCCTTAACCTCAGCTGCGTGACATAAGGATGGATGGTTGGATAGAGAGAGAGAGAGAGAGAGACAGGCAGACAGACAGACAGACAGACAGATTCAGTCTGCACCACAGGCTGTTTATTCAAATTAAAGAAACTTGATCTCACCTTGTAAAAAGAACTCAAGACACCACTTCCATCTTTTGACTGCTTTCCCATTAAACTCAAATGAGACGATTATTTACTCTGCAGGGCTCTGGATCTGCGCACTCATGCATAGCCGATCTCTCAAGTCCCTCCTCTGCAGCGCCGGATGGATGTGAAAAAAAAAAAAAAACTCTCAAGGATAATGGAAAATTGATTTTCATCTCCCCCCATATCTGTTTAAATATGATTAACAGTGGGCTTGACACGGCTCGTCAAATTAATAATGACGTGTGGTGGGAAAAGGCAATCAATAATTGACAAGATAAATATAGATAACGGGTTCATAATGCTCCCGACGCGGGTCACGCCGATAACGAATGGAGCGTTAGCATGTGAATGATAATCAGGAGTCATTAGGCAGGTGTGAATGACAATACAATAAGGTGGCAGCCGGCGCGTTGTGACATCACCTGTAGCACCTGGTGGGGGGGGGGGGCACTGAAAGTACCCGGGGCCCCCGCATCTCTCTGTTCATCAGCCTGATCGGAACCTGGAGGTCATTTGGCAGAGCCACACACACACACACACACACACACGCACATACACACACACACTACCCCCGAACGCAGCTCCGCCGTTTCCCCCTGAATCAAAAGTGAAGTGGCGGCTAATGAAAACGAATAGCACATTTGTATATCGTTAGTGCCGAGCGCAGGGGGCTCCCGGGGGGAAGTGCTGGGCGTGTGAACACAGTTCAGCAGTGATTACGCCGAGGTTAACGGCCGGCCTGACATAAGTGTTAGACTCCTCGTATTATGTCGATTCACTGAGCTGTTGAACCTCGCTCTCCCTCCCTCCCTCTCCCTCTCCCTCTCTCTCTCTCTCTCTCACACACACACACACACACACACAGATAAAGGTATTTGCCCGGGGCGAGACAGATGTACTTTGCATTTATGAGAGCATACATTATGTTCGACATCAAACATTTGCTTAACTCTGCCTCGGAATCTCATTGCATTCCAGTCAGGCGGCAGCTTCAGCCCGGTTCTGCGGCTGATGTTCTCTTTCCTGCGAGTGCGATGCATCCGTCTGCTGACTCCTCGAATAAAGGTCTGCGCGCTACGTGGGATGGGGGTCTCGCACTCCGCTCGTCCGATCGGCCTCAGACTTGCAGAGTGTTTAGTTACATGGGGAGTGGGTGTTGAGTCTGGTGAAACATGGACCTGAGATATATCCAGAAATAACAAACATCTTGTCAAAAGAGGCAGGGGCAGTCGGGGCGGGGCAGTGCGGTCGGGGCGGGGCAGTGGGGTCTTCCACAAGCGCTACGTTATTGTTCTTTAAACCGCAGGTCAAAATGGCCGCCAAATTCTTTTGAATGAATTGATCTTTTTCCAATTATTTGCCAAACTGAAAGAGTGTTTACAAATATTATATTATATTATTTTATATCATTTCATACTATATTATATTGTATTGTATTGTATTCTATTATATTAAGTTATATTACATTGTATTATATTATGTTATATTACATTATATTATATTACATTATATTATACTATATTATATTATATTATATTATACTATTTTATGTTATATTATATTATGTTATATTATATTATATCATATTATGTTATATTATATTATATTATACTATATCATATTATATTATATTATATTATATTATATTATAACAAAACTACAAATAGCCCCCTTAAGTTACAACAAGGTTTTTTTTATCCGTCTGTCTTACAAAGCTTAGGATGGGTGGATGGATAGTTAGAAGCTAAGATAGATAGATGGATGGATAGATTGATAAATAGATAGAAAGATCATTTCTCTCTCCACCACAGACTTTTAATAGAAAACATGTAACACAAACTGTCCCATTAAAATGATGAAGAGTGACATTAAACCGAGGACCTGCGTGAGAAGGACTCACTGATGACGCCTAATATGCATTGGAGTGGGATCTGCGTTACAGTGCCTTCAAACCTCCGGCCTGGGCCACGATGAGGTGTAAGCGGCAGAGATGTGGGCAGAGTTCAGGCTTTAACTTATCATCGCCCGCCTCAGAACTATAGGTTGTAGATGACAGGCCTTGTAAATGGGTTATCTAAAATCCAATATATATCGGAAGAAGGATGGCAGGGGGGAGAGGCGCTTGACTGTATCATCCTGATCCATAACTTTCCCTCCCTCACGACCGGGGGCCCCATTTATTGTCAGCACCCTTCCGAAAGATGGGTCTGTCAGTCGGGTGGGAGTTTGGCCGCTGTTTATTTTCAAATCAATACTCAATTACTATAAGGAAGATCCACTCCCTCGCCCATTTTCCAGATGAAATTATGGACTGCAGCATTAACACTTGGTCAAGCCCCAAAACTGGTGTCATTAACTCACAGCTGGGGGGGAAAGGAGAAGTACAGAGGGGTTTTTAGAACAACTGGATCCCTAACACCTCCCCTCCCCTCGTTTAGCCTTTTTAGTTTCTAATTAATCACAGTGAAAAAGAGCCTCCGCCACATGACGGATGACCAGGAGAAACAATTTTCACCCTAAGAGCCTTTTAATTTTAATCCCTGAGTGCTCATTGACTGCGACTCCCAACAACCCATCAATGCTAGTTTTTTTAATGTACTTCCTCTTTTGTTATTGAGAAGAATGGAGAGGCAGCCGGGCCCCGGCTCCACTTCATAACTCAGCCCATCGATTGGCTAAATGCCAGACATTTGCCATAGGAGCGAGTCCTGTCGATGGCGCCTGTAAATTACTCCATTAGGTGGCGTTTTTGGTCATTTATGGGTGAGAGACACCGAGGTTAGGCTGCATGAGCGGACCTGGGCTGCACAGCGAGACTCCCTGTCCTCTGACTGGGACCAAAGGAAAAATAAATGAATATATAAAAAAAATATATATATATATATATTGCAGTGTAAATGCAGAAAAAAAAAAACGTCATTCACCATAACAGTTTGTGACAGACAGGCTTTGCTCTTGTGAAAGTAGGCTAGACAGGTCCGAGGGCAACGTCCAACCCTGGCAGGAAGCTGTGACAAGCGGTTCTGTTGCGGTTATTGTCAGTGTCCAGGACGGCGGGGACGCTCAGTCAAAACAGACACTGCACCGTGTTGGACGAGAGGCCATTGTTTGTAGAATGCGAGTGAAGGAAAGAAAGAATGAATAATTACCCTACAGATGCTGTGTAAGATTTTGGTGATTTTGGTGAAAATTGAGCGAAATCGTACACACTGCACCTTTAACAAAGACATCACCACTTCTACACGGTGTAAAACTCGCACGATACCTTCACACGAACCCAGACCTGCATCGAAGTGTATGAAGTCCCGTCCCACCGGCCCCCGAGCAACAAGGGATCGTCTGCCTGACACAAACAAACTCTGTGTGCGACAATGAGGCGGAATCAATGCGTCTCATATCAAAGAGGAGGATCCTCTGTGTTTTCTTCCCGCCACTCTTCCTTTTTCCTCTTTCTTCCTCTTCTCCTTCTTCTGCGTCGCCTCCTTTCTTCCATCGTCCCAACGAGAACAAAGACTAATCAGGCTCTCACACAGTGACACGGCCCACGTGACCTGCCCTCGTCAGCCGAGCCACAATAAAAGCCTCTTCGGGCGCCCAGACATCTGCATAACAGCTCAAATGTATAAGGCCATTAGATATTATACATGTAGAGTTATTAAATTATGAGGGGAATGATTGTGCATTCTTGTTGTGCGCAGCTATTATCAATCATCGCCACAATTCAAGAAGCTGTGGAAGGAATAATAAAGAGGAAATGGTTTAATCCAAATGGGGGGGGGGGGTAATTCTCCCTCTGAAGTCTGGTAAACAGCACAATCAGCACATTATTGTCTGAGCTTTCATCTTTAATTACCACATCGTGGGTTACTGCTCTATTTTGTGTCTCAAAGAAATAGTTCCACCTCTGGAATGTGAGAGGAAGTTTTTAGAAAGGTGAGTTCGTACACCACAGTATTTCATTCGTATAAATATCTCTATCTATATAGACTTAAACATTGAATCGTTTACATTTAGAATGTGTGTATTGTTATTAAACATTCTGTGTGACATTAATGGAGTGGATCCCTCACCCTCAGGTTTCTACCTTTTCTTTTTTTTCCCCTGTTCAAAGTGTTTTCCCCCCGCTAGTTTTTCCGGACCCTTGCTGGGGGTCTGAGGACAGAGGATGTGACCCACCCTGTGAAGCCCGGTGAGACAAACTGTGACTTGTAAACGCGGGCGACATAAATAACATTTGGTGTGATTTGATTTGAATACATTGTAAACATTTCCTCTGCTTCGGGTTTTTGTTCTCGACATCCTTGATTTGAAGTGGTTTCAGTGAAAGGATGTTGGAGATGAATCAGTGATTCACTCTGCGTCGCACAGACGAGGCTGAGCCAAACGAGGCTGAGCCAAACGAGGCTGAGCCAAACGAGGCTGAGCCAAACGAGGCTGAGCCAATCGACGGCCTTCAAGAGAGACTTCTGACTCTGATACTTATTTACTTATTTATTCTGCTGCACGAGTGAAGAGGGAGAGTCAGAGCTGCAGCTGAAGTGTGTGTTCAATGTGTGGAGCACTAACACACCAACCTGACGAGTCAGTACATACAGGGACACACACTTCACACTTCTGCCACAGCACATCTACCAGTGCATGTGGGGATTTGACCCCATGACCAATGTCACCTCAGGTGTAGTAGCCATAGCCATGTATTTTTTCGCTCCAAGACCAGCAAGCATTATTGATCTATTGATTTGTTATTGGTGTTATTTATTTATTGTTTTCTTTTTCTTTTTTAAATCTGTTTAGACGACAACGCGCGGGCACGCACACACCAACACACACACGCACACACACGCACACGTATGCATGCAGGGATTTGACCCCATAACCAACGTGCCCTCAGGTATAATAGCAAGATTTATTTATTTATTTATTTACCGTTTATTAATTAATTAATGTATCTATTTATTTATCTATTTATTCATGTAAATCTGTTTTTATTACACGCACACAGGTTCAGGTACAAATTTGCCGATTGTGCAATCACATGTCAACGATTGCATAAAGATACCGGCAGAAAACGCCACACACACACACACACACACACACACACACACACACACACACACATGCATCAATGAAGCATCATCAGGCGACACTGTCACACCTTTCTCTCTAATTTTCAGAACTTTCAGAAGAAGAGTTTTGCTGAGATCAGATGAGTTCACTCTCTCAGGTTTTCTGTTTTAAACCTTGAGACGTCGCTGTTTAAGCCCAGCGCTTGTTTCCTTTCTCCCTCCTTCTATTAATATCCAGCAGGTCTTGTTTCCGCGCCACCATGTGCGTCGCCCGTGGACTTGGGCGCCGTAATACTCACAGATGCCACACAACCTCATTTGCCCGTTCAATCTGTCACAGTGGTGTGTGCAGCTGAATCAAACCCAAATGGAGAGTGACAAAGTGGCCCCGAGGGCGAGTGATATTTTTTGCCTTGACTCTTCTGTGACACCTTGATAAGGCAATTACAGAGTAATTACCTTAACCAGTGGCATTAGAGGAAATTATCCCATATTTTTTTTTTTTTTTTTGCCGAAACAACACAGAATCAGTGGTGAGTGAGTTTCAGAATCTCTAATCAGCATCTCATTAAGTGCCTGATTTAAGCAGCCTTCAATGACAAACGCAATTAGCGCAACAAAACAACCAAAAATGTGACAACATCGTGCCAAACAAGGCAGATAAACCCGACACACTCTCCGGAGCTTTCTCATGTTTATTCTATTCATAAAAGCTAATTGTGTTTGGAGAGCGTGTTCACCCCTCCCCCCCCTTCCCCCCCCCCACCCCCCTCTTGATGCTATCCACCACCCGGGTGCAACAAAGGGCTCAAAGTCAATGGGAAGCCACGGCGGGAGCGCGCCCGAGAAATCTGTCCTCTTTCAGCAAACGGAACAGATAAGC